>JAOYSI010025166.1:0-14509 GCA_025775065.1 Hiodon alosoides | reverse complement strand
ACTAAAAACAGATATAACCGTGATCTGAGCGGCTTAATTGTGTTTAATTGCAATCTCCTCCATTAAACATGCATTCAAGGTCCATCTTCCAACAAAAACAAATAAACAAACAAACAAAAACATATAGGCACATAGAAATTACTCTGTCATTCTACAATTTTTGCTATTCACATTATGCAAAATTGCATAGGCATAAAACTTTTTTGTATGCAAAGCCAGCTAAAGAGTTACATTAATTCTCATTAAGGTTTGGGTGCAGCGTCGCATTAACTGTATCAGGTAGCTGCGAAGCACAAAGCTAATTTTGAAAGCTTCAGACTCCAGATCATTTCGTCAGATTTGTGCGTCTTTCAGCACTTTTACGTCAGACGCTCCAAAAAAAAAAAAAAGAGAAAAAAAAGAGCCACACACTAAACAAGATGGCGTCCATCAGGGGTTTGGGTAGACTGTGCAAAGTCGGATTCAATGCAATTGTTAAAAACAATGGATCGAAAGCGCCAAGATTCTGTCAATACAGAGCTTACCGCGTTAATGTGAGTACGGTTAAAATAAAATTTAACCATGTCCAATAATAACATGAAAATACATAAGTTATGACCGTCATTGCCATTCAGTAAACAATATGACACTGTTAAGGTTTAATTTATTTGCGGGATCCTAGCTTTTTGCCGTAATGAACTGTGTAGTTCAAAAATACCGATAGATGATTAACAGCTAGCGTTAGCTAATTATTGTAGAGAAAATACGCTCTTGAAACAGATGATTGTACCTAGCCAGTCTGAAGTTTTTTTTACTCACTCTTAGCTTTATTTTGTTATCTAGAACATGATACCCGCACGTTAGTCAATCGGCAAGTAATCGGTGGGCTGTGAATTGATTTAATGTAGTTAATTTTAAATTTTAAGTTTGCTTGCTGTTGTATTTTGGAATAACAAAGTATTCCCATGTCCTCCATTGCTTCGATTTATGTTTTCTTGCTCAATGATTGGTCGATTTTAGGGGCGGAGGTTTTTTTGGAAACGGAATAAGGTCACCCTTCTAAAACTTTCTTGTTTGAGTTCTATTCATCTAAGTAATTTGATGTGACGCAGTATTGTTGTTATTCATTTAATATGCAGCCCCTGTATTATTTCACCCTTCACCGGGACGACTTGTATGTGTTACGAATTTACACTTTAGCGATTCATACAGCTGGATATTTTTTGACGAAATTAAGTTAATTACGTCGAACAGATTTTCAACAACAAGGCTGTGTGTTTTACTAGTAGACCGCCTCTAGTAACTAGGCATGTAATACCATTTGCAGTGAACTTTCATAAACATGATGTTTGTTTAATCAATCTTAAATTGTTTTGAAAGTACATTAGAAGAACACTAAATTGTTACAGAAAACGGACTCAAACGGATCCCATATATGATGCACTCGAAGTCCTATGTGTTAGTTTAGCCGAATTGTTAGGTTAATAACGGCAGTTAAATGAGTTTCATGTGCTTAAATGGTAAATATCCATTGGGAAAATCTACTGTTGTTTTGCTGCTTACATAAGAACCATATCAGATCATTTTCATGAATTTAAATCATTCTCTAAACTAGTTTTACTTTAAGCATAGGTTATGTAATACAATCTGGGATAGTTTAAGGAGGATTACTCTTTATTAAGGAGTAAATTATCCATGTGAAATTACTTACACTAGACTTACAGAACAGTAGTAAAAAAGATGGCTGGGTTTGAACTGGCAGCCCCGCTCTCCAACCACAATATGTTGTTTTGTGACTCTGGTGTGTATGTTGATTGGAAATTGCTCTCATACTTTTAAAAATGGTGTGCGCAGTAGGTTTGGGTCTGGGAATTAGTGCTGAAATGTCTCTTTCTCGTCTCAGGGAGTTCTGTGCCAGCAGCCATTTGATTCCTTAGAGGAAAAGCCACAGTTTCCTGGAGCATCAGCGGAATTTGTGGATCACCTGGAGTTTATCCAGCCTAACGTGATCTCGGGGATCCCTGTGTACAGGGTGATGGACAGACAGGGACAGATAATCAACCCATCTGAGGACCCCCAGGTATCAAACCAAATCTTAACTCAACCAATTCCTTCCCCATCCCAACTAAGTGAACATTGAAGAACAGAATCGACATGGCTTGTCTTTTTTGTTCCTCCCTACATTACTCTGTTGCCCTGCCTAATTTTCCTGATCTCCCTTAGCTCTCAAAAGAGATGGTGTTGAATTTTTATCAAAAAATGACCCTGCTCAACACAATGGACCGGATCCTGTACGAGTCGCAAAGGCAGGTGCGTGTTGAGCTAACTGGACAGCACCAGCTATGTGTGTTCTTTTGCGATGACACATTTCTGCGTTGGTTTCCATGGGATCCTGACAGCTATGTCTCTGTGACGCTTTCCAGGGCCGCATCTCATTCTACATGACGAACTATGGGGAGGAGGGAACTCACATTGGCAGTGCGGCAGCCCTAGATAGTAATGACATAGTCTTTGGCCAGTACAGAGAAGCAGGTGGGTTCATCCAGAGAGTTGTTATTAAACCCAACCCAACCCCCTGGGATAGTCACTGTGTATTGCACTTCAGTGAGGTATTTAATTGAAATTGCTCCTCTAGATATCCAAATGTAAAAAAAAATAGATCAAATGTAAATAAGTAAATTGCTCTGGATAGGGTAATTTGCAAAGCATGTAGTTTGCCAGACCGGAAAGTATACAGTGAGCCCTTGGTAGGGCCTATCTTGTGTATTGGACACAGTTTAAGTTACATTTAAAAGAGTGAAATCATGTTTCTGCAGCTTCAATCATTAGATTAATGTTTCCAAAAGTTAGTTGTGTACATTTATAATGTTTTGAATTACTGTATGAGATCACTTTGTACTATAAATTTAGTCTACCAATGGGGCAATTATGTTTAAACATTAGTTAATACTTAAAACTCATGTACCCATATGGAAAAAGCAATGGAAAGTTTAACTTGCATGGGAAAATTTTCCAAATTGCTTTAAAACAAAATAAAATCGATTCGTAACACAATAATGATTCATATTTTCCCATTTAAACAGTTATCCTGTGAAGGTATTTATGTTGTAACATAGTGGACAGTTTTGAATGTCAACCGTAATGGGGTATACCAGAAACTTACACAGTATTGGGACACCCGATCAGACATTTTCTTCAGGCAGTTGATGCACATTATGTTTTTGCCATCATACTCCAGGGAATTTTAAAAATCAGTCTGCGATTCAATCTACTTTATAGCAAAAGTAGTGGTGGACGTGCGTGTTTGCTTCTGGATGTATGTGTGTTCTATAATTGGGGCTTGCACATGATAATGTGTGTGGCTGGGTCTGTGGGCCTACTTTCTCACTCGTTCTTTTTATCTTTTCCTTTGCTGAACTTGTTTCTAAACCCAATTAACTAACATGTCATGAATGAACCTACAGAGTCGTAGTTTAGTTCCCGTTACATTCTTTCTAATTATTCTCTGCTCACTGTCTGTTCTTTTACCCAAGGTCAGCGCCTTCACTTGCTATTTGGGTAGGCTCTGTTCTTGTACTCAGGTCTGCAGTGGTGCACAGGAGCCAACCCCCGGTCTTATCATCAGACATTGCCAGGCATTGTCTGAGAGACGGGTCCCAGGGTTTGTGATCAAGGTTTGCACAGTTTGCAAAGGGAGAGGGGGAGTTCCGAAAATACTATAAGAGGCTGGAGTTTGAAATGTATCTGGGAGAGTGTGATCTTAGAGAGTGATCTCAGAGATCAGGTCGACATCAATTTGTGTACGGCTGTTCTCCTCTTGTACAAGATGTATTAAATACTTTTCTTTTCTAAGAACTGTCTCATCGGAAAATCCTTTGCTGCCTCTCGAAAAGAATCTGGATCATAATTTCTGATCTAACAATAGAGATTTTAAAAGTTGTGAAAATGTCTTAAATGCAAGTTGGTGTGTATTATAACTGGCTTTGTCTAAAATTTATAAAATGTTCGGAAAATTTCGGAGAGAACTTGACTCCCTTTAATTCTCTATTAAAATTAATTTCTAATTTCCCACAATTTGTCTTTGATCTTGGAACAAACGGCAAACTGTATAAATGTATTTCCAATTTCCCCTTTCGTATTTTAACCGTGAGTATCTTTAATCCCAAGGGTTTGTTTTCTCGGCTATGGGTTTCTTGCCTTAGTGGCATATGAATTTAATAAATTTAAATAAAATTTTACAATGCATTGTAAACGTTACACTTAAGTAGTTTAAAATGTCTGAGTAGTATGATGCCAACTGTTTGCTTAACTGTTTGACGCCTCACTTTGTTCCCGTTAGGTGTCTTAATGTATCGCGGATTTCCCCTGGATCTTTTCATGGCACAGTGCTACGCTAACGCAGATGACTTGGGCAAGGGCCGTCAGATGCCTGTTCACTATGGCTGCAAGGACCTCAATTTTGTCACCATCTCCTCCCCGCTCGCCACACAGATCCCTCAGGGTGAGCTCCTTTCCCCAGCCCATGTCGTGACTCTGGCATGTGACTGTGTTTCGGCCATGTGTTTGTGGGTTTTAACTGCCCTGTCCTGTGTCAGCGGCCGGGGCGGCGTATGCGATGAAGAGGGAGAACACAAACCGTATGGTGATCTGCTACTTTGGCGAGGGCGCAGCCAGCGAAGGGGACGCGCACGCCGGGTTCAACTTTTCCGCCACCCTGGAGTGCCCCATCATCTTCTTCTGCCGCAACAACGGTTATGCCATCTCCACCCCCACCAACGAGCAGTACCGCGGGGATGGGATCGGTGAGCCGCTCTCTTCCTCCCGCTGTGGCTCTGAGTGATGGCGCACACGCTGGTGCAGTGAGGATGAACCGTCTCCTTGCTTCGCCCTGTCCCTCAGCGGCTCGAGGCCCGGGATACGGCATGATGTCCATTCGCGTGGATGGAAACGACGTGTTTGCTGTGTACAACGCCACAAAGGAGGCTCGCCGCCGGGCCATCGCAGAGAACCAGCCCTTCCTCATTGAGGCTATGACTTACAGGTGACTACCTTCATGTCTCCTTCATGTAAATGTTTGCCAATAAAATGACTCATATTTGCGTGACTGCAGTCTGTCTGTCCGTCTATGTAGTTATAAGTAACTAATTCACCACTTACTGTAGAGCAGCGATTGCGGAGAATTTTCTGCACTCAGTTCCCCTCTCCCCTCCACCCCCAGGATCGGTCACCATAGCACCAGCGATGACAGCTCGGCCTACCGCTCAGTGGACGAGGTGAACTACTGGGACAAGCAGGATCACCCCATCTCGCGGCTGCGACACTACATGACGGCCCGCAGCTGGTGGGGCGAGGAGGAGGAGCGGGCCTGGAGGAAGCAGTCCCGTAAGCTGGTGATGGAGGCCTTTGAGAAAGCCGAGAAGCGCCTGAAACCCCACCTGGACCTGCTCTTCACCGACGTTTACCAGGAGATGCCCCCGGCCCTGGAGAAGCAGAGGGAGGCCATGTGGAGACACGTGCAGCAGTACAAAGAGCACTACCCCCTGGATGTCTACGACAAGTAACGCGCCGTCAGGCTGTGCAGGAGGTGGAGAACGAGAGGCTGACGGATAGGGGTGAAGCGCGTCGTTCGTATGCACAAAACGGGAAAGGAGAAATTGTGAAATTGTTACGTATGCACTGGCGTATACCTGTGAATTGAAATATTTCTAATATTTAATATTTCTGCACATTTTAATGCACATTAGGGAGGGGAAGTTTGGTGCTTTATGTTGGCATATATATATAGAAGTAAATCAATATTTTCCTTTCACCTTCCTAGCATAATATGATCATTAGAAAATTAGCCCTTGGTTACAATAAAATCTTTTTGAAGTTTTGTTGTTTTGTACTCTAACAGAGGATCCCACTCTTAATTGCTGTGTTTTTCTTCCCCCGCAAGATTAGTAGGGTGTAATATAGAATGTTCACCTGAGCGTAAACACGTGTAAGGTCAGATGATATGCGGAGACTATAAGTGAAGGGACGAACCCGCCTCAATCAATAGAGATGTGAATGAATGTTTAAGACAAAAGGACCTGTATCACTCCATCAGTACATTCCTGATAAGACTGCAAAAAATTTGATTTATAGTTCAATTGGTAACTTTTGCCTTATTAAAAATAGTACATAGTGTGCGTGTGCGTGTGCGTGTGTGTGTACACATAGAACTACACACATACAAATTTTGTATCAAGGGTGTGATTTGACTTATATGCATTAACCTACAACCGGTAACATTCAATTTAGCAATAGTGACATTGGGAAAAGTTTTCTGTATTTGGTATCAATGCATGGATGTAACTATGGTGGGTGTGAAAGTTACTGTAAATGCAACACCTGATATTCATTAGGAATAAATTGTGGCTGATAAAGGTATCCACCAAAACTAAATAAAATAAACCAAATTAAATGGATAGGATTTGTGCTGAGTTGATCTAAATGAAATCCCCTAATGTGTGAAACTGGGTTGTACTATATTGCTATACTCTGCATTTGCTCATTTAAATTGTTAGTGAAAATGGTATTTAAGCCCTCAAAAAGTGTCCCAATGCATTTATTTAGAATAAATGTTTATACAAAGCAAATATCTTTTTTTCAATGCAACAGGTATTTGTGAGGCTATCGAGAAGAATCTTAAAACTTAAAACCGAAGTAAATGATCTGCCATGTGTACCCATCTTCTGCTGACAGCGTAATCAGCTAATGCCTTTTATCACACTAAACAATAGTAACGCCACCGAATGGAAACTACGAGAACAAGCCCTTAATTGCTATGGTTTAGTTAACATCTGATTACATAGGGACATTTTCGATGGAGCTATGTTAAGAACTGATTAAGAAAAGGCAGGAGTGCCATCCTGTGGCATCTGTTAAAACTGTTGATGTGAGGAAGTAAACCTTTAATGTTTTCCTTCCTGTCACACAATTAGGCTTAGCTACTATGTATGAAAGGTTTTACTTTTATGAACAGTGTGTTTACTCTGATTACTGAATAGGTAGGCCTCAGCAGTCAGATGGTGAAACTTGTGTAGTAACTTATTTGATGTATTAAGAAAATATAAAGCCAAAATGGAGAACAGCAATTACTGAAAATAGTTATTGTTTTATCACATGTAACTTTGGAAAATAAATCTTCTGATATTACACACAAGGTCTTTTTTGTAGTGGAAAGAGAATGAAAACACAGGGATTCACACTTTAGATTTGTATACGCATTGATCTGTAGATCCAGATCAGCCAGTCTGTGTCGGGGCGCCTCGTTCCTGGGGTTGGTCTGGACGCCATCCCAGATTTCCAAACTCCCTCAGGGCGAAGGGACTGGGAAGGGAACCCATCTTGAGAACCTGGTGGAAAAAGATAAAACTACTCAATGAGAGGAGTTGCAACTGCGGTCATGCCACTGGTACTGCTCTTCAACCCAAAGGCGCAAAATTCAGACTGCCGTTTTCAGCTGGACTGCGGGTTTGGATCCAGCTGCCTCTCAGGGAGCATAGCTGGTTTGGCCCGAAAACACTGCGGGGGAGCATTCATAGAAAAGAGGGACGGGCCTACCATTCTTCAACACAACTGTTCCAATCTTGAAGTTTAGGAACCCTTGTGCTCTATGAAGAAAGCAATGCACAGCAGGAACGTTTTCTAACATCGGCAACCCAGCGGGGAGGGCAAGCAAAACAGTGGCCCAGTATTATCATCGCGTGACATGAGAATCAAGACTGTAGATTGGTTTGGGCACCATCGGGGAGAAAGAAGGGGTGGTGAACAACCATGACTGAGGAGCTGATGTCCAGCAGAGTGCTGGTCAGTAGGCCTTCGACAGACATAATCTCTACAGCAGTCAAAACTAGAGGGGCTGGCGGTTTAGAGGCTGCTGTTTGGGTTGAGGGCTTTATTCGGCAGGGTAAAAGTTGGGTTGGCCCAGGGTTCCTCTGTTACACCAGGCTAGAAGAGTTTCCTGAAGCCAGGGCAGTAAGGACAGAGTCAGAGCCTGTGTGCTTGACCCTTTCTATTGCAGCACCAGCAAGTCTCCAGCTGCAGATCATGGAGGGGCATGTAGGTGAGGAGGTGGCAGACCCCAGACAGTGTCTGAAGATGGTTTGGCTTGATACTTGGTGGGGACTCAAACCCTCCAATTAGCATCTCCTCTATGTCTTTAGCTCACTAGGGCTATAGTCTATTCACTCAGTTGCACTCTGGCTCACTTTTTAGGCTGACCAGTGATGGCAATGTTGATGGGTAAATGTATCTCTGTGCATGAAATAGTGGAGATACAAGGAGAACAGCAAGACTGATAGCATTGTTATTATTCCTATTAACACCAGTTTTGTTAACGTGATAAATCTCATTACCTAAGCTAGCGGTAACTCCAGATAGATAAACCGGGATTCTCCCAGTAATATCCTTTATTTGCATCAAGGTCCTAATTTCGGGACATGCTCTGTTCGGCCCAGTGTCGTTTTTTATTTTTATTTTTAAAGGTTAAATTAGAATTAAATAAAATTAGAAATTAGCATCTCCCTGGAGAAAAGAGCGTCAGAATGTCAACACAGTTTCACAGTTTCACAATTTATCTACTCATTTTCTCAGGTCGAAGCTAGCTAGTTAGACGAAGTGTGAGGGACATCCAGGCTGTATGCTACCTGACACTAATGTAACGTTGCGGGTCCTAGACTAATAATTATGAGTAAATACCTAACTAACACAATAATTATTGCTGTGATGAACGGAGCTGAAGATAAGTTGTACGGCCTTAAGCGAGATGGTGACGCTAGCCACTTGAACGAAAATCGCAAGTCGGGAAGTAGGCCTTCGACAGATATAACCTCTACAGCAGTCAAAACTAGAGGGGCTGGCGGCACACAGAAGAGGCATGTATGGTAACCGTGGAAGATACTGCTTGCTGGCTAGTTAGGATAGGGTCTGTCTGCTTGTTTTCAAATGAAATGGAATTGTGCCTTTAAACCGTAATACTGAGATTTTGGTATACTACGATAATAAGGTGAATTAAATATATACACGCGATGCCACGTATGCGTACTATATAATAAATGTTTTTTTAATTATAATTGTATTACAAAAATATGAAAGCAATGTCATGTATTCATCTAATGTAATTAATATCTGATTGATAATACGTTATGCTATATCGTAAGAATATGATTTAACTACATATTTTACACATATTTTCATGCTATTGAAATTACCCCAATTTCTATATAATAAAGATGTATTTAATATATCAATTTATATATTATCCATATCCATTATTTTGTCATTTGACATGTTTTTAATATATTCTGCGTGTAGCTTGGAACACGCATTCGCTGTTTCCTGATTTATTACAGAATGCTGTAATTGAAATACAATATTTCAATCTAAACGTGATATAAACTGCTGGTAAAAAAAAACGAAATACGAATAAAACAATCTGGCAATTCTTTTAATCTTTCGAAAAACAATGTTTTGTATGTACATTAAAAAAGTGTATAATTTCAGAAACCAGTATGGTACACGTAAGTAATACCGGCGGCCTCATTTTATCCAAGGAAATGCGGGTGCCAGGTCCCATGCCGATATATTTTGGTATGTGGCAAATGCTAGCTTCCCTCTTTTCATTTCAATACATTTTCTGCCCAGCTGTAATTAATAGATATCGCCCTGGCTTTAAGAAATGCCTCCTCGATTAATCTCCCATTCTTAACTCATGCATTATTTCTACGCCTAATTAACATTCCATAACATCATAACAATGTCTTCCGAGGCCATATAAAACAGTACATGCTAATATTACATTTCTCCTAATAATGGTATCAGCAAACCAACGTGGTACTACTAACTATGTGGCAGAAAATGTTTGTAATTTGACCTGGTATCTAGGACCATTATGTTATAAGATCTGTAAACTATGAACTCAAAAGAACCCCAAAATACTATTTTTTAAAGTACTTAAATTATCACGATTTTTAAAATTCAATCTTAATTATTATCCTTGATCTTTGACATTGGAAACAATATGGTAATAACACTTTATTCAAAGAAATTTAACATACTTAGAGAAAACAAAAGAATAAATGTCAAATATTAAATGAAAACGGAGCCTTTCCTACATAAAAATGTGTTTTCTCAAAAACGTCCACTCTGAACTAAATGGTAGCATTGGCAACCCCAATACATAATTAAAACTAATGAACAGAGAAAAATAATTGGCGTACAAAGCTTAAATCAGTGGAGGGGGGGGTGGTTTCCCATTTGTCACACCTCTAAACTGGACTAACAGCATTATGAAAACAAGCATCAAACATCAATCAATACTGAGCGTGCAATTTCATCCGTCTGATTACACGAAGGCACCAAACCCATTTGAACTCATTTTCTAATTAGTGCTACCGCAAAGGGTGTTATGGCAATATCCAACAGCAATATCCTTTCACACTGATACCATCTCAAAACTTTCATACCGTTAGACTGGTGAAACCAAAATCAAGTTATCACTCCACATCAAATGCGGACTTAATTCTGTTACCAGATTAATTTGAGCAATACTAAATATTTTATCCACCTCCAAAGACTGCTGAAGAAACAAATGCCGTAACTAGTTAGTACCCCCTTGACTTAAAATAAACAATGCTAGAAGATTACTTTACATTTTCAATATTTAAAACCTGTGGACCGGGTTAGAGAGAGGTTGGAACAGTTTGGTCACATCAGTCCTCGCTCAGGTACATTCCTCTTCCTGAAAGTTATTCAATGTCTTCGTGCTCCGTCAGCAGCCGGATATTTGGATGACGGCAACCGATTTATTGCTCAATCTTGAAATAACGAGTGAAAGGACAACTATTAAAGAAAATAACTGGAAATGCAGTAGATTGTGTTTAAATTAAGCGGGGTGAGCATGTGTGTTCCTGGGAGCACTGGTTTCTCCATGACTGTGCAGAGACAGAGAGGTTGAGCTTGCCGTTTCAGGCTTTCCTATCCCGATGAGCTCTGCAAGTATTGTCCTTTGGGTTCTCTTCCAGGACTGTTATTATTATTATTATAGTACTGCACAAAACAGTGAGAGAGGTGAGATCAGAAAAGTCAAACCGTGAGGGAAACTGAACGGAAAAGGCAAGGCAATAACAGGAGAAAGAGATATACGAAAAGGTCGTCGGGTTGAGAGATGAGGATCGTAACAGATTAATAGTAGCAGAGAGAAAACTAACAAACCAAAGGCGGGACAAAGTAAGGGGCATAACGAGGCATTAACGTAGGTCACTCTCTTCGTCCTGTATGGTTTTCTTGATTCGGAGAAGCATAGTAGTAAGCCACTGATCCAACCTGGAGATCGAGTCAAATTCCTTCACCTGAGAAAGAGACACAGTGTAAGCGGAACAGAATGTAAAGACAGTATTCAGCCAAGATTATTGTATTCTAGCTCATGTAATTGTAGAGACGGGTGCCTCAGAGGTGACTCTCCCCGTGTGTAGTTAAATGACTCGTTGCAACGAGCAGACATGCATTAGCATAATTTGGGGAGAAGATACAAAAATAATTAGCAATTTTAAATTTACAAAAAAAAAAACAACAACTCATTTTCTATTGTAGATACTGTTCAATGCATGTTAGTCAAATAGAATTAAATGATCACAGTACTAATTAATTTACATTAAAAGCGCTTTAGCCATTTTGTAAAAGCTCTATTAACCAAACAGAAAATACCAAACTACGGAAGGTCCCTACAGCACATACAGCATAATATGAAAATAGTTGATAGTTAAATAAATATATGGTGAAAATCATGCAACAATTAGCTGTTCCTCGACACTGGCCTAGTCTGTGGAAAACTGGCTTCACCTGGTGGTTAGGACAGGGGATTGCAGGTTTTGCAAGAAGGGGAAAAAAAACAAAAACACTGAACAACCTGTCAGACAATTACCACTGCTGGTGTGTGGATAATAACCTCCCAACTGGCATAGTAGGTAAAATCACTGACTGCTTTGATTTGTATGATGGGGAAACAAGTCTAAAATAATTTATTTAAAATTTAAAAAATAAAACTGCATGTTGGACGGGCCAATACATTCTCCACAAAACTAAATCCTGTATGTTTTTTAAAAGCTGCGATTTAATGAAATGTTCACATCCTGGTTTGTAATCCTCTGCACATAGTTTGAATGCAGGCAGGAACTCACAGAGTCAGTATATGCATCAACGTTCTGTTCCTCAAAGGCATCAAGCAGTTTCTGTAGAAAGGGGGAAGAACCACCTTTAAAAAAATAACTTTACACAATAAATAAAATGGCATGATGAATAAAACATCAAGGGAAAAGCACGCAGCAAGCATTATGGAAAGAGAGAAAACAAATAGAGACATACCTTTACCAGTTTGCATTCTCGTGAATCTGAGAAGGCAGGGAACATATCCTCATATTTCTGTAGGGCTAGCTAAATGGAGAAAAACGCAGGGAAATGCAGCGTGAGAACCAGATATTCCTACAGTGAGTTGGTGTAGGTGTATCTACTGGGTCAATAAACACTTCCGGACAAACTGCTCATACTTGAGTAGACAGGAAAACGCTGACAAACAACTTGGATTCAAGATAAAAAAAAACATTTAATATGAAATACAACTCATGTTATATTGCTTAGTTGGCAATGGTGACTGTTTGACCGGGACTGTCGGACATCTTACCTTTGCGTTAAGCATATCCACACAGAAGTGACAGAGGGCTGCCTTGAAGAAGTGATCCTTTGCACTGTACTTGAGAAGAGTGCTGTCCATCGCATAGGTGCCAACCTGGGCACACACACACAGAGATGCACGCAGAATTAACAACATTTAAAATACTAAAGCGGACAACTCAGTTCACAATATTTTTAAAAGTGACTTGTTGCCTTAAGGTCTCACAATACGATGCTGATTTAAAGACCGCTTTTATAGCGGAATAATGTTGGTAAATAATATTTGAAAAGAATATGAAATTCACTTGCAGAATTGGTGACTGTAAAATACAAGACCCTTTTTGTTTCCATTATTTTGTCAACCCCCTGTATGTTCCAGTGTATGAATATGACTAAAAACTCAAAATCCCCACCTGTTCATAGATTTCAATGGCTTTCTGGTACTGTTCCAGTTGAGCAGCATAAGTGGCGACTTTTAGGAGACACTTGTTGGCAGAGCTGAGGAAGAAGGGAAGCGGGATGCTAACGCATACAGACACACACACACACAGACCAGTCCACAGCGAATGACACCAGCATGTCTAAAACAGTGTATACAATGCCAACCTGGTCGACTCCTCCCCTTTGTAGTAATCAGCAGCCTGTTCATAGTGAGCAATGGCCTGTAAAACAGAATTATATTCCCTTTACTAAATGCGCCATCAAATACATTTCTTAAAAACAGCTCTGGCTGTCGTGGGTTGCTGTGGAAAGCTAGGAGAGCCATTCGAAGAGCATTGCACCAGTAAACCTAATGCAGCAAAATGTTTCTAATGATAAATCTTAATGTACATATATATCCTGCGATTCATTCAGAGTGTGTCAGACTTTGCCAGCCTTGCAACTCCAAAGGGCCGTCACATTAACAAGTGGACAATACTTGAAATGCAGAATACGATCAGCCCAACATTTGGAAAAAAGGGTTTAAATGCTGTGCTGTCTGACCTTATCGATGTCCACCAGCTCCGTCTCATAGACCTCTGCGATTGAGATGTGGTGTTTGGCTGCAATGGTGAAACGACCCTGGAACAAAAAAAATGTGCACGCAATACATTGCTCACTCTAAAAACGTTTACAGCCACGTACGTACCGTTTACACGCCTATGACAGGACTTGGTCTTTTCTTCACTAAGTTGTAAATGGGTGATAAAATTGTGTCACTGAAACCTGCTTAATCAATGACTGTATTACAAGCCATTGTTGAGATTCTGACACCTGGAGTTCAAAAAATGACATAATTTTCACAGGTGACTAAAGAGCCATGAATCAGTTACTGTCGACCAGGTTATTGTGTAGGCACTGAAAGTTAAGTTCTTAGTAAAGGAGGAACGGTTTGCAAAAGGGTTGCAGTCAAAAGTTACCAACCATATCAGTGTAAATCTCAATGGCTCGGTTCAGACAGTTGATAGCCTCTGTGGAAAAAAAGCAGGTTACAGCAAACCAACACTAAATCACTCCGTTTTATATGACCACAAAGGAGAATGATTGTATTAATGTTATAGAGCTAAAAAGGCAGAAGCCTTGTTGTAAGTATGGGTAAATACTAACCTCAGCCAAAATACAGTCATACACACACTAGACATAGATAGGAATAGACAGGAATAGACTGTTACAACATCATCCTTCAAAATTGAACACATTCTGACAGTAAACTACCTAATTGTAGTAAAGTGTAGTGGATTGCAGGCCATGAACTGAATGTGAAATGTTAAAAAAAAATATATACATACATACAGTGGGGAGAACAAGTATTTGATACACTGCCGATTTTGCAGGTTTTCCCACTTACAAAGCA
>JAOYSI010025155.1:0-33257 GCA_025775065.1 Hiodon alosoides | reverse complement strand
ACACAAACAAAAACACACACAAAACAACACACACACAAACAGAAACACACACACACACACACACACACACACACACACACACTCACACTCACAGACACACACACACACACACACACACACACACACACACACACACACACACACACACACACACATGCACACAGACACACCCAAGCACAACTTGGAATATCCTTTTATTAATTTAATTATTTTGGGATTTGACCCTTGACCCTTCTCCAAAAGGACTCCACATCCAAAGATGTCTTCATTGAAATACACAATAATACATTTGGTTTTTCACAAATAAATTGTAATTGACTAGTAATTCCTAGGTGATAAACAACCACCCCTATTGAGCAAACTTGTGGTAAATATTCAAAAGTCCTCTTATGTGGTCAGTATTGTGAGTTGTAGAGCTTATCTTAAATTTAATCTGTGTAGATACAGACTGTGGTGTACTCCTCTTTTTTTCTAATTTGTGGTGGCCAGTTTAAAAGCTTGCAAAGCACCACATGAGGGGCCACAGCCTGTTTCCCAGATAGCAGGGTCCCCTCCCCCCATTAGTCACCCCTGATCAGTGTCTTTGTTGGCTTTGATGGAGACAGGCTGTGTGAAAGGGCTTCTTGCCAGGCAGCATGGACGCACAGCTATATGTGGCAGGGGACTTAGCTTTTCTTAATGGCTCCTAGCCCTTTAAACTTATATTTCTTTCATTAGCCTCACCTGTGTTTATTTTGAGCTTATTCTCCAACAAGGCCAGTTCCTCATGAACAACATATGAGAGATCTATTGGTACTATAAATTATAATGTTCATTGATCAATTAATAAAGTTTGGCTGCTGCCATTTGAGTGTTGAGTTCTGAGGTTTAGTGATTTAGAGTTTAAGAATTTTTTTAGATTAAATAGTAACACTCGTTATTTATTTCAGAGACTTGCATGAGTTGAAATGGCAGCCCAGGAAACACGATTACCTATAGACCAAAGTGATGCACTACACACACCTTCTGGTAAATTAATTTAAGGACCTTTTAGGAATTAAAGGAAGTTTACTGAGTTATGATTTTTGTCAATAAGGAATGTCTCTAAAGTAACTCTTGTCCATTGTAATGGTTTTGAATAGTTAGAACAGGAGAAGAAGGATTTGGACACGGCTAATAATGCGTCCGACAAGTTGATTTGTCCTGAACTGCTTGTTTGGATGATACACACGAATATATACTTATATTACTTAAATCTTAATTCATTTTAAGATGCATTTTACCAAATAATTCTTGGATGAATTCAGGAACGTATTCCCAGGACATCTGATGTTATGTGAAGAATGTTTATATGTTAATTGAATGATCAATAAACTAGTTTGCAGTTATCTAGTTACTGAAAATGTCAATTTCTGTAAAATAAATGTTGTAACGATACTAGATAAGGGATTTATGTGGTCCTCAATTCAGCCATATGTTCCTAGTCTGCCAAAAGGAGGCAACTTGAGAGGTTTGGAGAGGAATTTCCCACGTGTTAAAGGGGGGAAAGAACTATCTGTCTGAATGGGGTTTTGATTCCGTTGGGCGGGTGGGTGAGTTCTGCATAAAAAAGGAGAGAGGGGGTAGAAAAAGAAGAGAGAAAAACAATGTTAAGGTAAAGAAATGAAGAACAGAAGGCCTCAAAACTGCTTGTTGGTCTGCGAATCACAAGATCTCCCTTCGTCTCTGTTCGCTGTTTTGAAAGGCAATTAGCATTTCAACCAACTCCAATGGGTTACATGCAATGAAGTAATAAGGTTTATAATTCGCTTCTCTGGACCCGGTGTTGGTGAGAGCTTGTCCTTGTATAATCCCTTGAAAGTACATTTCTCTCAAGCTCAACCATTGTTACAATACTGGCTAATCAGTCAGTTGAGCGCTCTGGCCTTGAGTGCCTTCGCCTTCTGAAACTCAATGGGCCAGTTTTGTTTTCGACCCACTTGTTAAAGAAAAAAACATTGTGTTTTTTGTTATTACGATGTGAGATGCCGTTGGCACAACTTAAAAGCAGTTGACAACGGGCTTGAGATAATACCTCTGTAAGACTTCTTTTTTTCATAGGGACTCCACACATGATTGGCACCCCTCCCCGGGAGACTAAAAGCCGGATTGAAAGTAACATTGTTACTTTATTCTTCATGCATTCGTGGTTTTGGGACTCTTTTGTTGTTCTCCCCTGAACTGGACTTCACACAAGGCAGTTCGAAGGCATAACATTTTTAGCCATAGGTAAATGTATCTTAAAGTAGACCTTAAAATAATACTATAGTTATTTAATGCTTAGACTTGGTGATGGTCTCAAAATTTTCTTTCAATGTTAGCTGATCTAAATATATAGCCGGAGAAATTACATGGATATTAAAATAATGAGGTTTTGGCCACACAATATTTCATAATTCGATCCCTTCGGTCTGATAAACCTGACTCAATTTTGAAGGTCCCTATTGCAGAGGTCATTGTCTATCCCAATGTTGAATAGACTGCAACTTAAGGCTCTTTCTTTCCTGAAATGAGACACTGACTAAAACATACTGAGTATATATATAAAATGTGAGATTGGTGGAGAAAGATCTGGGAAAAGTAGTTTTTTACGCTCCTTGGCAAATACAAGCAAGCAACTCAGAGCTGTGCTAGATTTAAAAAAAAAAGGAGACCAAGATTATGTTCCAGAATAGGAGGGGTTGAGAAACAGCATAAAAAAGTATGCACTGGGATGAAAGGGGGGTCCTTGTCTTTGTCTTAGGCTGGTCTTGTCTTGATCTTTGTTTTTGTCGGAGCGGACCAGCCCGGTTTGCTGTATGCTTTTGGATCCAAAGCAATAAACCTATTACATTAGACTTTGAGAATTATTTGTTTTATTATATGGTGAAATTATTAAAGTGTGGAAGGAACTCTTGGCCATCTGGCCCAGGCTAAGATTGATTTCTCCCGCAGTTTGGTGCTACTTGGTTGGTGGCAATTATGCAGATTGTAAGTTTGGCTCAAGCCCTGCAACAACCCTGTGGAAAATGTGTTCTGTTGTGTTGCAAATCTCAAGGTTAGAACTAAATATTGGCAGATGGAAAGGAGCCATGGTTAAGAGCCAGTTGAGAGATTGATGACCATGTCTACGATGATAGGCAAATATCTGATGCTCTAAAAACACAAATCACTATATTGTGTTTCCCCTATATTAGTTTATTTTCTATTTTCTATCAAATGTAGTGTCAGAAATAAAACGTCAGATTCAATGTGGTATTTAAAGTTTTAAGAGAGTAGCTTCATCACAATTTTGAAATGTGCAAATCCACGTTTAAATCTTCAGTGAAGTAAAGACCTTTTCTTGAATCCTGAATTAATTGATTTTTCAAACTTATTGTTTTTGCGGATACACAGTTCACTGCCTATAGTACTTATCAATGTTATCTGTCTTTATGCGGTCAACAAATGCGGATCACGAGGGCTACAAAATCATACATTGCTCATGGATAAATACATACCTTAAGATGATTGGTTCTCTGAGATACTATGATGTATGCAATGTACTGATGAGCGTGTCATGTCTGACTCCAGACAGTGGTACAAATATGTATGACTAATTCAATTGAGCATCCTCTTGGCCTGTAATTATTTAAAAGATCTTTGTGAACCGAAATGGGTTCAGCAACCTCTAGCTCATCACTTATGTTGGCTGGAAATAGAGAATACAAAAAAACTAATATTTCTAATTGAGAAAATGTAATCTAGAGGACATCAGACAAATTGAAGTACAATTTAAACTAAATTATATTATACATCAAGCATATGATATTTGTCTTGTCTACTTTGTAATTTTTTATCCTAAAATATGCATTTTATTTGGATATAGCCCACTGGGTTTGCTGCAACTAATGAAAAAAGTTACCCCTTTATCTGTATTATTGCTGGAATTTGCTTTATGTTTTTAGGTTTAACAGGTGTCACAGACGGGTGATCACCCAGCGAACTGGTCATCTGTAACCTTCCCCAATTCTCAGCGCATCCTCTACATGCACACAAACTGGCCCATACCACCTGCCGGCTGCAAATTCTTGCCCCATGAATAATTGAAACTAAGATTATGAGGCTTCGTTCCCTGCAGGAGAAACTCTATAGCCACCGATGACCCATAGTTCAGGCAGGAAACCGTACACTTTGTCACATCGACTGGAAAGGATCCGATGTAATTGGCTAAGTCTCAGTTACTTGCGGCAGTGCTGTTTTGAGAACATCTTGCCAAGTCATGGATGGAGTGGCAGGGTTGAGACAGTGGTGGATGCTTTTACATTGTGAGTTTAGGTTTTAAAACATGCTCAGAAAAATAAGTAATATATGTTTCATCTACTGAGCTCATGAAATCAGGATCTTGTGACCTGTACCATTACTATAACCTATTCAGTTACTATGACCTGTTCCTTAACTTATGACCTATTCCATTAATATGACCTATTCCAATACTATGACCTTATTCCATTACTGTGACCTACTCCATTATTGTGACTTATTCCATCACTGTGACTTATTCAATTACTGCGACCTATTACATTACTATGACCTATTCCAATACTGTGACCTATTCCATAAAACTATTACAAAATACTGACTGGAGAAAAAAGTAAAAAGGTTTTTGTGGCTCTGGAATTAAGAAAAATTAAAATTCCAGAATATATAGATAACATAGACTTAAGGATACATTTTGTACATTTATGTGTATTATATTTTTATACTTTAATAAGGTTTCATAAGCCATAGATAAGTGTTACCAAGTAATAAGTCTTTCACCTTAATCGTCAAGTCGTGGCCCGTCCCATGTCTTAGTAAAATACCACCAGTGGGAGAAAAGAAAAACATCAATGTTATGAATATCCTGTGGAGGATTGGTGTAGAGAGGCTGATGTCCAAGCCAATCTGTTCTTATCAAAGTCAGACACAGCAGCCAATGCCTTCCCTCATTGGCAGCAGAAGTCTCCTTAGGACAAAGCCTGCTCATAAATAAGCTGATGCAATGTCCCAATCCTCTTAGTGTCAGCCCTTCAAAGCACATAACCTGATTTTCAGTCCTTTTGGGTGACCCTCCTGTTTTTTTTAAAGCAGCCTCATTCTCAAGCCCCAACTTTTAAACCAATTTTAGACATGAGCAACAGACATATAAAGGTGTATACTTTTAAATCAAATGTTTCTATTATCTTTTTTAAATGACTAATACTGTGTTACTATACGACGCCATTAGACAACTTAAATTTTGTAATGCATTCTAGATATTGATAATATGCTCTGATGACTTATATGATGATATATTTAGTGTGGTAATTGAGTGGCACTTGAGTGACGTGAACTCAACGTCTCAGACAGACTCTCATTTCGAACCTGGTGTCTCTAACATCACAAAATACTTTCCCAACCATTAAATAGCATCTAAATTTTTACTTTGTAAGGGAAGCGATCTGTGATTTTCAGTCATTTCAGTAGTTGTTTTCGCCTAGTGGCTAGACAACATTTTTAACAGAGGGAACATTTCTTTTTTGTTTTGTTCTTTTGTCTTTTCCATTATTTGTGACATATAAAACTGAATTTGATTTACTTTTTTGAGTTGTTTTTAAACTATCAGCAAACTTCTGCAGGATTTGTAATTCTATATATGATGTTTTGGATCACTTAATCAAATAGCACAAAGGAATGTTATTAGAACATGGGGGAGGAGGGGTGGCATAGATAAATACAGTATTTAAGCCATCCTAAATTTTAGTTTCCCTAAAAGCAGAGAGCCTAACCTTCCAAAGTGATCTCATAACCTGTCGTAAGAAATCAGATGTAAAGTAATTTCACAACACCCGTACATATCTTCACAGATGGACAGTCATAGATACATAGATTATTTACGTATGGACTGTCAATATAACATAAATATTTCTACGTAGCTACAGCAAGATGTACAAATGTTCTCTCGGCAGCTAGAGAACCAAAACTGGAGCGTCTGCAAATTGCATAGTGACCCACTTTAAATTCCGGTTCATAGAATCCGATTGAGGAATTTGTTGAAATATTTGAATATCCACCCTTAGCAGTGCCCATCGTAGAATTACGACATTTAATTGACACAGTGAGCATAAAAATACATTACAGAAGCAAACTGACAAGAAGAGATGGCCAACTGCCCAGACAGGGTAGATATCCTGACACCTGGAATAATGCTAGAGAATATATTTTAATGTTGATATCAAAGTCTTTTTTACAAGATAGATATAGTCCTGAAATCAGGCAAGAAGGTGTTTAAATCTCTTGATTGACATCACACTGTCCCGGTCATCCCAGAGTTTGCGGTCCTCTCCTCATATCATCCTTTCATAATTCAAAATATGCCATAGGTTACCTAAAATATCCCCTGTATTATTTTAAAGCTTTGATTAAGTTAAATGTATTAGGGCATATTGTCCTCATGGCGACTGCATTTACTGCCCATACCATTCACAATTTTCATTAACTTAAAGAACCCTACATTGAGGGTTGTCATTTTCATAAATTGTTTTATGACAGCCTGTCTAGGGAAACATCTCCAATTGTCCATAAATCCAGCCCAGAATGATAAATGATGAAATGCAGTTTAGGGGGCTGCAACAGGTATGCTGGTCCCGAACATTGTCCACCATATGCTCTCACAGTGCATTGACTGATCGGACCTCTCTCTGTGTGACAGATGCTCTGGGACCCTCTCTCTTCCCCCATATGACAGGCGTTTGCGAGGAGGAAGCAGTGCGGTAATCCACTGTTGTCTGATCAGTGGAGCTTGAACAGGCAAACCTCTGGGACCTTAAATGTGGAGATCATGGCCCTTAAGACCAAATAGTCTTAATCAGTTGGACTCCTTGCACTGATTAAAAAACTGAATACACATTGTACTCCTGTAAGGGGGTTATTTTCCAGTAAATACACTAGCTATACTAAACACACACTACTGTAGATTCAATCAATGAAAACTACTGCATGCACGCAATTTAAACTATCAGTCTAGAAAGTGACATCTTGTAAAAAAAACTGTGTTTTCCATTTGCTTATTTTTGAACCTAATCATTTCCAGACAGGTGCTTATGAATATTCATGAGACATGTGATCATCATATGTTCTGTTCTGATTGTAATCACTGTTGAGGGGCATAGAATTGTCAAAGCCACATATCATCCAGGACCAAAATATGTTCCAGACTGCTCATAACTAGTCATCACTGTTGCCAAAGATCGGAAGTATTTCCACAGTGACCACAGCGCTTTACCAGAGACAAAATCCAGAGTTAGGGGTCTTTCTTGTAAGTAGTCATATTTGACAGAGCTACCTCACTAAAGAACCTCACTTTGAAGGACTGGGAATGGTTTGACAGCAAGGGTGATTGTTAGGCACTGGGTGAAGCTGGGTTAGGATACAGTATATAATGCCAGTATGTTGGATTTGGGTTGTGTTTGGGAATTAGCTCCACAAACACAACCTGGATACTCTGTACCATAATTGTTTTTATGCTACTAATATAAAAAAGTTAAAAAAGTGACATTTTCAGGGTTAGGTCGAAAGTACAGGTGTCAAATAGAAGCACCCTTGTTAATTGGCAATGTGTTCGTTGGTAATGGTTTCAAATTTTAAACACTTGGACGAGTGACTTGTAAAAGGCAGGTTATTACAATGACGAGCAAAAGCTTTGGACTAACACAAAGCCTGCTTTCACTCCTCCATCCTGCCATTGGGAGAATCTCTGATCTGTATCAGGAAGGCAGGAAGTTCCCATCAGTGGAGCCGTGGAGTAGTACCAAGGGATGGAAGGAGCAGTCAAAATAACAGGCTTTACCTTACTCCTCCTATCCCCCTCATTCTAAACACTCAGTCAGCAGCTTTTCATCCAGTTTTGATAACTTTCACACCACCTCCTCATGGGACTGGGTATAGCCACTCTCCAGAAGGCCGTCCTACCGCCTTCAGTGCAACACACCTTTTTACACCTCAAATTTATTGTTTTTTTGGCTGATGAAAATCCATTCCAAAGTGTACTCTGGGGAATATTTATTATTTCCCGTTTGCATCTTAATAAATATGAGCACACCCCTTTTACCATTTAGCCTTAAATAGAGCACAGCATATGAGAATTAGAAGTTTTCAATGTTTCCTAAGTTACCCCACTCTGATTGTCATTACGAATATTTCACCAGAAAGCACAATTTAGCTAATATCATATAATTTAAAATGAACATTTAAGAAGATGCACACAATTACACGGGCACTCTGGAGCACATTGAATTTGGTGGTGCCTGCACTGTTCGAGCAACCACACCTATTTAAACATTTGTTTGTTTTGATAACCATGACAACTGTCAACTACATGATTTGTTGAGTGCGGCTACATAAAGACACCGTGGTAATGTGGTTTCATCCTGCTACCAGCCTGACAAATATCCTAGAAATATTTGCTGCTTTAAAAAAAATACAAATAAAATTATGATCGTGATTAATGCTTCTAATGTCAATGTTTTATCTTTCCTGATTCAGTTATTTCCTTCTTGTCCCATGTTGTTTCAGGAATGCCCACTGTCCTCGCCCTAACAGGGCTGTTTCTGGTGATATCCCTCCCATTCTCCAGGGGCGAGGCTGTGCTGAGGTTCCAGGGCCAGACACACTTTGAGGTCAACGAGAGCAGCCGCGCAGTGGTCCGCCTGTTCGTGGAGAGAATCGGAGAGCCTGTCAATGTCACTGCACTGGTGCTGGTAAGATTGTAGGATAAAGAAGCAGTTTTCCCACTTTTAATACTATTTAATGAACAGGCTTGATTAAAAATCTAAAAAAAATCTACCCAAACAATTGATAGTTATGGTTGTTCATTGATGCTTTGAGGATATCAGTGAGATGCATAAATGTTTACCAATCTCTGTACTGTCAAGCACTAGATGGGCCTGACACTGCAGTGGCTTCATCTGTAAGGCAAGCCCTTAGATGCATCTCCAGAAGCTAACATCTGTTCATTCCGGGTTGATAATACTCATGAAATGAGCATCTGCACACAATTAGCACTATACACATTTCCCGGTAGTGGTGCCAACGGCCCCCGCTTCCTCAACATGTGCCACGATAGGTCACTCACACATATGCCAATAGGAAAAATTAAGTGACCTTTTAATGTGGGATATAGTGGGTGGCAAGAAAGCAGTACGTAGTATTGTCACCCACATAAAAAAAGGCTCTGAATAAGCTAGTAGCAGTGTCTTGATCTTTGATATACAGAGCAAAATGGTTATTTTTGCTAATGTGCTCCGCACAGTGGAAGCATTCATAAGCCTAAGCCTCCAAATATGGAATGTGGTGTTGTAGTACTCAAGATTGGTCTCAGCCTTTGTCTTATCTCGGACATGTATGACTCAAAAGTTCCACTCAGGCATTCACTATAAATTGGTACATGTTTTGTGATTTCCTAGTGCTTTGAAACATGGGGCAATATCCTGCTGTAAATATCTATGTGATGAAGGGTAAACTGACCTGGTTAGTGAAAATGTTCAGATACGTTGTGATGTTTATACACTGCTCAATTGGTATCAAAGGATTTAACGTGTGGTAGGAAGACATTCCCCTCACGATTACACCACTGCTGCCAGCCTATTCCGTTGAAACCAGGCCAGGGTAGGTCCATGAACTCAAGCTGTTTACGCCAAATCCAGGAACCGGAGCTTGGATCCGTAACTCTTCAGTGTTGGTAATCGCGCGCCCACCGGAGCTGCTTCTTCTTGTTTTTAGCTGATAGAAGTGGAACCTGGTGTGGTCGCCTGCTGCAATAGCAGATCGGTGACAGACAAATTGTGCTGTGCTGTTATTTGACTTTTTTAGGCCCGTCTGTCAGCTTGAATGATTCTTGCCATTCACCTTCAACCTCTCTCATTTACAAACTGTTTTCTCCCACAGGACTGCGGCTTACCAAATTTTTTTTTGTCACACTATTCTCAGTAAATCTCTAAGTCTGTTGTGTGTGAATTGCCCAGGATGAAAAACTGCCTGCCTATTGGAGCGGTACATTGTCATGAATGGGGTGGTGTATCTAATAAACTGGCTAATGAGTGTATTTTTCTCTAGCTTAATAGCTTACTTCAATTATTAACTGAATGAGAAGATAAAGGTCAATTTTGAAAATATAGAACAACCATTTTGTATTTAGTTCCGACTCCTAAAGCTGTGTTCTCTTAATGTAAGGCATAGCAAAATGAAAGTAAATGGATCCTCAGTAGAATGTTTCTGATTGGATGACACAGTTGGAGGGAGAAGACACGGGGGACTTTGAGGCCACCACGGCTGCTGTGTTCCTGTCATCCTTGGAGACCAGCAAGATCATTTTCATTGCCGTGCGAGACGACGATTTGCCTGAGGCGGATGAGATTTTTGTATTCAACCTTAAACTGCAGGTAAGGTGCACTCCAGCAAAGCGTTATGCCCCAGGATCTGGGTGCTCACTTGACTGGTTGAAAAGGATGATAAACCAGTCAGCAAAACTATTTTTTTATTGTGGAAATATTAGAAAGAAATTCATAAATCCACATAAAATCTAATTGAACCTTGCTGCAGTTTTCTAGCAGTAGCAGGATAATTATGAAATCCTTCCTTGTCATTATAAATCAGTTCTAACATTGCTGCAGATTTCTAGCAGTAGCAGAACAATTATGAAATTGTTATGTTACTTTAATTGTTACTTTATCTGTTATAAAAGAATTCTGGAGCTTTGGGTCAGCTTTACAGAAAGCTAACTACCGACCATTCATTTGAAGGCCACAGCATTTAAAACATGTACTGAATGTGGCTTGCCTTTTCAACCAAAGCTAAATGACTTGTAAGCTCCGATGAACTCTTATTCTACTGCCCTTTCTCTGTGAGATCTCTCTACTGCTTAAGTTGGCAGCGGTCAAATTATACATTTTGCCAGTGCAAACTGACGCAGGCTTAAAACACACTTGAAAACAGATTGAGCTGAAATAATAAATTGTTGAACATGTGGAACAAAGCTAATAGATTGAAATAAAGTTGCTATTATAGGGGTGGAGAAAGTACGAAAGACTCCCACACATGAAGGCCATATAACCCACGGGAGAAGAAAACTATGCCGTGTTTTCTTAAAGGAAATTGTTCTCACAATGTAAAGAATGAAATCCAAAATGTGCTATTGGGCAGCATGCCTAACATCTCCTGCCTGATTGCTATGGTGTCAGTAACGGGCTGTCAACTTGTGATTTATGATCTTTGGTGTACTCTCAGTGTCCACTTGTCTAACCTGTGTTGAGTGGAGAAGGCAGAATAGGTCTATATAAGACAAAGGCCTTTGGCTGAGAATTGAAAAGATCAAATACTACGCATTATAATTATTTGCAGTGGATATGTAATAAATTGCAGGTGCAATTGAAAAGCACTTTTAAAACACTGTGAGCATGCAACTGACTTCACTGAAATCTTTAAAATTCTATAAAAAGGCAGGGAATTGTAGCATCCCTTCAAGAACAGAGGCTTGAAGCAGAAGCAAAAGAAAACCAAGGCCCACGTGAATGCGGATAGGCCGTCTATAGTTCAATGGCTTGGTGGCAGAGCCACTGCAAATGGAATGTCACACATAGCGCATGGCATGGCGCCCCCGGGCCAAGGACCTCCCGTGCCCTCCTGGCGTGGTCATAGGCCATTGGCAAGGGGGCTGGGGAGATGCCAGGCTCTGAATGGCGGGGTGTTTCCACCCTGAGCAAGTAGGCCCCCCGATGCCTTGCAGGGGATTGTGAGAGCGTGTGTATTTTGTGTCTGCGTGTCTTCAGCTACAAGAGCAAAGCGCCTGAAAGAAAGCTCTGTTAAAGCTGGGAAAAGCTAGGGCTGAATGGCAGGGTGAATGGGGAGGCTGGGCTGTGCCGTAAGCACTCACACATTGAATGTCCCTTGCTGAAAACACCCTCAGTGGCTTTGACACCCCCTTCTCAAGTCTAAATACCTCTGACTTCTCTTCACTAGAGAAGGAGACCCCTACATTTAGCCGTTATAATTCATACAATGTTTCTCATAGTTTATTGTTAAATGAAAGACCCCCAATTAAACATACAAAGGCCATTGGAGACTCTAAGGAAGAGGGTGTGTCCTGACTGTCTCAGCAGCGCAACCCTCAATTCATTGACCTAAGTTCCTCCTTCAAGCTGTGCTCTTGTGTTTTAGGAAAGAATGCCTCCCCTCTTAGAAGAATCTCCTCATGATCTCCTGGATATCAAATATCGCTAAGGCCGTGACTGGCGTCTCCTTTTGTTGTTTTATTATGTGTTCCTAGGAGGTTGTAAAAGTCAGATAGCTATGCCTCCTTAACTCCATTTTGGATGCTCCTGAGCACCACATGAAAAGGCTCGGGGCACAGACACTGGGCAAGCTCCCCACACGCCTGTTGAAAATGTTGATAATGTGGGCTGATTTGTTGGCCATTAGCAGTTGGTTGGCATCTTTGGCTGTGGGGCGGAGGGAAAGGTCTTAATTATGGATATGTAGTGGTGGGGATGAGTTGAAACACCTGCAGAAATATCTTTAACTGGTTCTTTTTTTTTTCCAGAGTTCCTCTAATGGCGTGACGCTTGGAACACCCAACAAGGCCACTATCAACATTCTGTCCAATGACAATGCCTTTGGAATAATTTCCTTTAACTCTGTAAGAAACAGTCTTAGACCCAAACTTTGTCAATATTGTATAAGTCTTGCATTTCTTACATCCTCTTATTAAGCAAGGTGAAATTTATCTTTACATTTAAAGGAATAAATATTTCAGAATAAAAATATTAGATTAGTAGAATATGAGTCCTGTTTTTCCAAAGTATAGTGAAGCACTATTTTTAAATGCGAGAAAATAGCAGGGATAGGGAAAGTGAAATGTGTGTACATGTGTATGGGAAATGGGAATAAATGCAGGGTTGCTAGGGGAAGTTAACACATCATAGGAACAGTTTGCACTGTGGATTAACTTGTCAGTGGGAGTTATGTGTTGTCAAGGGAACCATTCCTGTCTTTTCTTTTGCCCCTTCTTGCTCGAAAGATCTCACAAATGCATTTAATTTCAATGCCACTCTGAAAAACAGGTTGCGGTGTTGATGCTTTGCTATTAATCTTTCTCTGGCTCACCTTCTCTCTTCTTTTAGTCCTACTTGATAACTGTGGATGAGCTTAAGGGCAGAAACCAGTATGTACCTCTCACTTTGATTAGAGAAAAAGGGACCTATGGAACTGTGACCGTAAACTTTGAGGTGAGTTATAGATAAACTCTGCTTCATACTGCTTTCGTTGATTACTTCAGAAATCATGGCAGAGGCGTTCTTATTTTTTTTTAAAACTTCCCACCTTGACACCATGATGTAACCTTAATTACGTTTTTGATCATGAAAACCTATTTATCATCATTGTTTTTTAGTTTCTGGCAATAAAAACTATCACCAGTAACATCACCAGTAAGATCATGATAATTATCTTGATTGATGATAAAGGTTTAGCGCCACCATGAATAAAATGATTTACATTACATTTGGTTAATGGTAACTGCCAATTCTGAACAATCCATGTAGGGAATATTTTATATAGGAATATAAATAAGTAAAGTAATAAGAGTGAGATCACAAAGCTTGGTGTTCTTGATATGGCGGGGTGACACATCGGCGTGGCTTTTCCTTGCAGCATACAGTCGATAAGAAACTGTAATCTCCAGGACTGCTTAGGAAGGGATATTCCCACTTATTTTCTCACAGATTATTGGTGGCCCAAATCCTGCCAGCGAGGACCTCATCCCAGATAAGGGGAACATCAGTATTCCCTCTGGCAGCGGTGTGATGGTTTACAGTATCCTGATACAAGATGACCAGGTACTTTTTATGCTCACTCTTTGTTTCCACGTTAGTTCTATGGTAATCTTCTCTGTTTTGGATAAGAAAAATGTTTATTGCAGCATCATTTTTTCAAACATATGTCCAACTTTAGGCTTCAGGACTCATTTGACAATGAAATGTTACTTCAAGTGTAGAATGCAGTATGGTAGTTATTTAGGGGCAATAGCAGTAGTGCTCTGGACTCAGGAATTTGACACTACTGATCTGTGCCAGGTACCAGAAGACGATGAGCTCTTCACAGTTCAGCTGACGAGTGCAGCAGGCGGGGCTCTGATCAATCCCAACCGCAGCAGCGTGCAGATCAAGATCAACAGGAATGACAGTCCCCTTAGATTCACTCAACCTGTCCTTGTGGTCTCCGAGACGGCAGGGTTGGTGAACATCTCTGTGACCCGGGGAAGGAGTGAGGAGGATCGGCTGATTGGCTCTGACAACTCTGAGATATCCATTGGATATGCCGTGATCAGTGGCAACAGCACAGCCAGTGCCACCCTCTCCTCTGACTTCCTGGATCTGCAGGCCAGTCGAACGCTGGTGTTTCCCCCACATGTCTACGAGGTCCAGCTTTACTTCAGGATTATCGATGACCCGGTCCCGGAGATTGCTGAGTCCTTCCAAGTTGTGCTGCTTGAGGACACACTGAGGGGCGATGGGGTGCTATTGCACCCCAGTGTGGCGCAAGTCACCATCGAGCCCAACGATAAGCCCTATGGGGTGTTGTCAATCAGCAGTGGTCTTCTTACTCAAACTGTAGTCATTAATGAGGACTTAGTTTTCAGGTGGGCATGCTAAACTTCACCTTCAAGACTTCAAAGAACAATAATGTTAGGATTGTATTGTTCGGATGATTTTTGAATGACATGAAAATGTATTAATTTATTCCAACTTGTCCTCTTATGTACTTTTCAAGGTTTGAAGGACTCTCCATAGTGAGGAATGGTGGCACACACAGCAATGTGTCTGTGAACTGGACTATTACACGGAACAGCACAGACCCATCTCCTGTCTCCACCGACCTAGGCCCGGCTTCTGGGACCCTTCATTTTGCAGCTGGCCAGATGTCTGCTACTGTGCCCCTGAACATCACCACTGACTACCTGCCCGAAGAGGCCGAGGCCTTCCTTTTTAGATTGCTGCTCAGCACCGTGCGGGGAGGAGCAGAAGTGGACGAGCCCTTCGAGGTCAGTTCCCTTCTGTGTTTTTCACTACTGGATATTCTTTTAAAGATAAAACCTTTGACCTCTTTTCACCATCATAGGGAAATACTCTGTATAATGAGGAGATTTTACATTTTTAATCTAGTGTACAGTCTGGGATAATATCATGGTAATGAAGTACTGGGTATATAGTTAAACAAGTTACAAGCCATGTCTGAGAGTGAGCAGCTTATAAACCAAACCAGATCTGCCCACGCCCCTATGGGGAGGTCTGTGAATGCTGCACTTGTAGGAGACACATCTGGAGAGCAGGGACGGGAGGAGGATGTGGTGAGAAGCAGCCCACATGTGCAGCCATAGTCACGGAATAAAACATGCTGGTTGATACCATACTGTCACTTGGCTTTTCCTGTCATGTGGCCTTTTATAAAGCAAGATGCATGCATGCATAACTCCTGCATGGCCATGGTTCTGGCAAGGTTGTGTGATTTTGTGTGTATGTGTGTGCGCGTAAGTGTACATGTTTTGATTTTTTTTTAAGTTTGTGTTTTGAAGACACAGAATTCATAAATGTTTATGAAGCAGGACTAGTGGCTAAACATCTGAAAACGGCTCAGCCATCCAATAGTTAATTGAAATTGACAAGTCACAGATGGAATTTGTCAAATTAACCTTAATAACAAAACGCAACTTAGGGTTTGAACAAAGAGTAGGCAGCTATAAAACAGGCAAGTTATAGTGGTATTAGTAAAAGGATGCAGTTTTAAAATGAAAAACTAAATACTAGCCTTCCAGGTGGTGTTCTCCTTCCAGGAAATCCAATTTTTCTTTGGGTATGTCCAATATAATGTAGTTTGATTCTGCTTTTCCAGGTGGTGTTCTACATCCAAGACAGCGATGACGTGTACGGCCTTTTTAGCTTTCACCCGACCGATGAGCAGAGGATCCAGAGCCAACCCTCGGGGCGTTTCCTCTCTCTGAGCTTCCAGCGAGAGGGAGGTACCGTTGGGGATATTCGGCTTGACTTCACCGTCTTTTACATCCCCGCTGGGCCTGTAGACCCTGGGCGAGCCCAGGACAGAGTTCTGAATGGCACCCGTGGCAACAGCTTGATCTTCCGCGAGGGCCAGTCCCAGGCTCGACTCACGCTGCCAATCCGAAACGATGCCTTCCTCCAAAATGGGGCACACTTTCTTATCCAGGTGAAGCCTTTATTTTCATCATTTTACTATCAGTTTTGATGGCCATGGGTTGGATGGCTGGCATTGACCGGCATGTTAATTAGATGTAGGAAAAAAAATAAGCAACATTTTACTTACGTGGGCTGAAATTGTCTTTCAGCCAAGGAAACACAGCCATAGAAACCTCATTGCTACCTTTTTTGTTTTTCATATTGATGAACGTAGCTCTTAATTAGCATATGTGAGTGCTGTGAACATTAAGCTTTTGGCCTAAGGCAGCTTTGTGAAGTTGCATTAACAACAAACAACCTCTATCAGGCAGTGCAAATAAACAAGCACAAAATAAAAGGGCTCCTAAGAAGTTGTCTGATTGCGGCAGAGGTATATGAAGTAAGGGTGTTAAGCTAACTTGAATACTGAAATCGATAATTGAACCCACAATATCAAATCGATCGATAAAAAATCGATATTTAGAGTTATTTTTGTTTTACCTACAATACAAAATAATACCTCTATATTATACTCTTACAATGTTTTAGTATCTTGTGACCCTCTGTTTAGAAAAACAACTAATGATAACACCAACTAATGATAAATGCGTCATAAAATAAGTATGTATATATATGAGTACCCAGGTACACAAAATATAAACTTTCAAATGAAAACATATATAAGTTAATGTACAGTAAGTTACTTACTGTGTGTTGTCCTTAAGAAATATACAACTAGATCACAGAATTGTAACAAAAAGAAACAAAAACTATTTATATCCAATCTGTCCATTCAAATACGTTTATATTAAATGTTGTTTGCATGGAACACAAGACTGTCGACTTGCTCTGGATCCAGGGCTGCTCGCTTTTTATTTACAATGTTTCCTGCTGTGGAAAAGACAGGTTCAGAGCGCACAAAAAATGTATGAAAACGAATCAGAAGAGAATGAATCAGTTTCGCGCTGCACTCGAGGAGATACATTTGAACCTTACTGCCAGGTATTAGTGTTGGTATTTCAAGTAGACATATTGGTGGCATCCTGTAATTGTAAATGCCAATATAGGACGTTTGGTGCAACATTTAGTTTTTAAATTCCAGAAATTTAATAAACTTTGCAATTATCGATGATCGTAATAAGGAAGATAAGCGATAAAAATGTTGATTTTCGATTTTGTCGTTGCAGCCCTAATATAAAGTTAGTTATCAAGAATGACTGAATAATTCTTATGGAAACTTAAACATAAAAATAGACAATTGCCAGATGGAATGCTAAATAAAGGGCATTACTATCATCACCTATTTGATCTAAATGGTGTTTGTCAGTATTTAGTATTAATGAAGCATTATGTTGATGATAACATTAAGTATTGACAATTATTATGTTGCACTGAATGTGGACCTCTGGTATTCTATCCTACCTCCTGACCTGATCCTTCCTCACGTTATTTCTTTCTTCCAGATGGGCAGTGTGAACCTGGTAAATATAAATCCTCAAATTCCCTCGGTCAGCCCCAGGCTTGGAGGATTGTTAAACATCTCCCTCATGGTCACCCCGGACATCGCTAATGGAGAAATTGGCTTCACTAGCAACAAGACTGTGGTGGTGTATGAGCCAGAGGATGACAACATTAGTCTGGTACGGGAAAATGTTAGCATGTTGAACGTTAAGGCCCTGACCAGTACGATGTCTAAATATAACTAACTGGATAGGACTTTTATATCCCAGAGTTAGTGAGACAGAAAGTAAACAACACTGGTAAATATATTTTTTTTACAGATTTCTCTTCCGCTTCTGCGAGATGGTACAGACGGACAGGCTGTGGTGTTCTGGAGTCTTCGACCAGTGAGCCTCAACAGAAATGACGTCAGCCCTGAAGACCTGGGACCCTTCAGTGGATCAGTCACTTTCCTTTCGGGGCAGAGCCATTCCTTCATTAACATCACCGTCAAAGCTGATAGCATCCCTGAAGTCAATGAGACAGTCTTCATAACTCTAGACAGGTGTGACAACCACTGTTTGAATGGGCAAACATTTCAGAATTATGCTTCAACTGCTTATGTTTGCTCATTAAATAGTAGTAGTTTTGGGTTTAGTGATTTATTTACCGTTGTTTTAAAGAAGAAAAGTGATATGGGCTTGCTGGAGTGTACAAATGCAAAGTATTTTCCATTCATTTCCTTCATGCCCAGGTCTGTTAAAGATTCCTTTAACTAGACCTTGACAACTGGGCTGGCTTTTGGGTCACCTCTCATAAATGGGAAACGAGGAACCTCTCGCTACTGTCAGCAGGGCAGAACTCAAACATCAGAGTTCTCATGAACAAAGAGTAATTTACTATAGCAAGACTGGGGAATAATTGGATAGAATGGGGGTTGTCTTCTTCTCATGTCTCCTTTTCTCCAAAGGAATTTTATTATTCATGTTCTTTCTCATTCCTCCTTTTCTCCAGAGGAGTTTTATTATACATGTTCCTTCTCATTCCCTCCCGCTCTGTGCTATTAGGGTAGAGACAGCACGGTTTGTAGTGTACTTTGGGTAAGTGGAGAAAGTTTTGCCTTTTGTGTGCCGTGAATCAAGACTTTGTCTGAATAGGGTCTCCTTTTGGATTGCTTGGGTGTTGGGGATATTTGTGTGAGTATAACAGGGACAGGGGTGTCTGAGGGGAAGCAAGGGGAGGGGCAGTCTTCTTTATGTGTAGCACCTAATTTAACCAAGCGCTTTATGCTCTTCTCTAAAGGCTTCAGTGTTTGTATGCATGCAGCGAGTTTACTGAAAGCATTTGTTTGGAATTCTTTTCTCTGTTTTTGCGTTTTTCTTTAATTTACCAATTATGTGTAGCTTCCCCCTAAGCTTTGGTGCTCCCCCCATCTGAGGCCCGACTGAGTTAACACATAGGCTCCCCTGCTAAGGCAGACAGCTGGGAGCTACCGCACAACAAGATGCGTCAAAGCCAGCTGTCAGCCAACAGAACAAATGTCTGACCTAGGAGCAGAGATTTTAACAGTGGCCAACAATGACCTCCTGCCCTTAATGGTTTATTTATTTTGGCATAATAAGCACTCATAGGATAACCATAGGATGAAAAACAAACCATGGTCTTAGAAGAGGAAATGTGGTGTTTTTAGTGTCTCATTTAAAAGTTCTCTGTATTTTCAAATTAGGTGAAAAAAGTTGTTAAGCTGTCATTACCAGGAATACAGAAACTTGGTTCAGTTTGGTTGTAAAAGTAAGGGACAGCATCACATGCAGTGACACCCATGCTCTTGTGCAGGACTAATGCAGAGAACCAGATTCTGAAGCCAGGGTTCACCAGCAGAGAGATTATCATCATTGAGAATGATGACCCTGGTGGTGTCTTTGAGTTTTCCCCACGTTCCAGAGGAGCTTGGACAATCAATGTAAGCCGGATCATTTTCAGTGCTAAGTTAATTAATTAGTCACTGAATGAAAATGTAAAGCCACCTCCATACACAGAACGTTTTTTGGTATCAGATATTTGTCTTGTATCCTTAGGAAGGGGAGGCTGTGGAGCTTAGGGTCGTCCGATCCCAGGGACTTTTGCTTAAACAGCTCATCCGCTACGTTCTGATGCCCGCTGGCAATGTGGAGTTTTATGGAGCCACGGGCATACTGGAATTTAATCCGGGAGAGAGGGAGGTGGTGGTTGCACTCGTGGCCAGACCTGATGGGGTCCCTGAGGTAGGCTTTTGTCTGCTGTATGTTCTGCGACACGTTGTCCTTCTAAGAGAAGATGCACATAAGTAGGAGGCTTAAGGGATTAGATGTGATTAGTAAAGAGGTCTCGTATTTCTTGTGGACAACTAAATACATTAGAATCTTTGACTGAGATGTGGTATAGTTAGTATGAAATTGTGTTTAAAGCTGAATTGCTTTTTGTCATGATACTGGTATGCAAAGCTCTGGTTGGTAAGAGAAACACACATATTGGGCAATTTACTTGCTTCTAATTATTAATTTAGTAAAGGCGATCAATTATCCTCTTTGATTAATCTAATTGGCTTTGGCTAAACACAGAAATATACAAGTCAGTGCAACGAATAGCGAGAAAGTTTTCCTTTAAACGCGTCGAAAAATCAGATAGTGTTTTTTCTTTCTCAGTTGGATGAAACATACTCTGTGGTCCTGAGTAGCTACAGCACCCCTTCTAGCCGTCTGGGGTCTGCCAAGGAGGTCAACATCACCGTGCGCAGCAATGATGACCCTTTCGGTGTCATTGAGTTTGCCCACCCTGGACTGGCAGAGGCCATCAGGGAGAGCAGAGGGCTTGACACTTACTCAGGTGCGTGAGGATTCCACATGTTTAGATACATAGTGTTATCACAGTCTCAGCATTTTCTCTTGTTCTGCTTAAAAAACATTATTTTACAAATAAAACTTGACACGTAGACTGGGACCAATGACTTACATGACTATTTAAATGTGAATAATGGGTTGTCAATGTTTTGGTGTCAGCCGTAGTTTACATTATTTAGTTGCTTGGCATTCTTGTAGTGATTAGCTTACAACCTTACATTTTATCTACTTGTACAGAATTACTGATGCAATTCAAGTACCTTTTGCATAGGTATAGCGGTTTCCCTCCTTGGAATCAAACCTGAAATGCAGAAGCCCAATATCTTAACCTCTACCATACCCGATGCCTAACACATGCTCTATGTTGGTACCCTTTGACAGCCTCGTACCCTGTCGTGCGGAACAGGGGCAGGTTTGGAGAGGTCTCCGTTTTCTGGGTACTAGAGCCTCGCCACTCAGGAGATATCTTTCCAGTGCAGGGCTATATTGTCTTCAGTGAGGGAGAATATTCAAAAAACCTCACAGTCTTCTCTGTCCCGGATGAGGTAGAGCAATCTCATTAACCTCTCTCAACATTGTTAAATTATTTTATTGCCTTAAAAGAAGATCATGATACACATGAAAACTTTAATTCACGGTTAAAAAAATAACATATGACCAAAACTTGGATCTTTCACAATAGATACCAGAAGACACTGAAGATTTCACAGTTATTCTACTGAATGCTACGGGTGGTGGAAGACTAGGAAATTTATTAAATGCAAGCTTGCAGATATGGAAAAATGACGATCCAATTTACTTTGCAGGTGATTTTTAAATTTTTTATTGCATCATAGTTGCATTTGTGGCATTGAATCTCTTTTTAGCATTTCTCCCTTTAATTAAATTGCTGTAACATATGTTTGGTTACAGTAAATCTGGTTTTATGTTTTACAGAGCCTGTTTATGTCAGGGTGCAGGAGGGAGAAGTGGCGAACTTCACAGTTCTTAGAGCCGGGTCAGCTGACTCTGCTGCCACGGTGATGTATCAGGTCACCAATGGTGATGCATCTCTGAGCGACTTCATTTCCCCGATAAATAACACCATGCTGGTCTTCAGCATTGGGGAATGGAGTAAAAACATCTCTGTAGCTACTAAGGATGACTCCCTACCTGAAACAGATGAGCCATTTTACATTGTTCTATATAATGCCACAGGTTTGTCTTCTTAAAACCAGACCATATCTTTAATGAATCTTATATTTGAACTGAAGATCGTACTATATTATATTTTATTCTGGCTAGTTTTTATATATAATCTATAATTTATAAAATTTTTGCAATTTTTTCCAAAGTTTTTGAGGTGTGTCTTCATCAAGTTTCTTTATCAACATTTCTAGCTCTTAATGGAGTCGCAGGAATAAAGATAAAAGCAGTGGGCGTTTAGTTGAAAGGGTATTACTAATTCCAGAATTACTATGCACAACAAGCTATTTTCTTTAGTTTTTGAAATTCAAATTTACATTTTAAAAAAGGCATAATTGTATGTTAAATACAAAAGTAATCTACATCTTAATCTCAAAGCTTTTCAGCATGGTTGTCATGGTTATGTGATATGCCTGAGAATGATCAATTCCTGTAAAAAGCATGACAATGTGGTGATGTAACACAAATAGCCTCTTCCATGCATCTAAGTCAAAACAATAGGCTGATTGGATTTTCATTCATATTTTTAATCATCAAAAGGGTTCAAAGGAAAATATCTTGATAAAAATATTGAAACCTTTAATAAAAATGACAAAGTAAAATTTCAGTAAATTAAATGCTTAAAAGACATTTAATTAAAATGATTTTTATGATAATAATGGATGTAGCTAATTAGTTCTTCAGAACCTCCAAGACACCATAAACAATTTTAGCCTGACATCTGATGGCATCCAGCCCTAGTTGATCAGACAATTGCAACTCAGTCCTTGATGTCATGTGGTACTGTTTATGTTGACAGGTAATGCAGTAGTGTATGGTTCTGACACGGCCACAATGGTGATCGAGGCCAATGACGACGCTAACGGAATCTTTTCACTAGAACCAGTGGCCAAAGCAGTGGAGGAAGGGAAATCCACCAGCTTCTAGTAAGGGGTCTTCTCTACCTTTCTGCTAGAATTTGCAGATTCTTTGTATGTGTGTGTGTTTGTCTGTGTGTGTTTCATAGCAAGATTTGTCTTGTTTTTCAAAGTAAACAGACTATTTAGTAATTCAAGATAGAATCTTTTCAATGATAGTTTTAAAAGGTTGCCTTGTAAAGCATGAGGAGCAGATGTTTATCTTTAAATATCAGTGAATAGATGATAACTTCTTTAAAAGATCAGTGAATGTGTTGTTTATCGCTTGTGAAATTCTAAATCATGACCAACATGGAGACCTTTTCTTTTTCCAGTGCTGTAAGAGACCGAGGTCTCTTTGGCAATGTCACTCTTTTCTGGCAGCTGTTTGCCAACGACACAGCTTTAGAACCTGGACAAGAGTTCATCAAAACCTTTGGATGTATCACTTTCACCACCGGAGAAAGAACCAAACCTGTTGTCCTGCAAGCCATTTCTGACAAACTGCCTGAATTCAACGAGGCTTACACGCTCAGGCTGATTAATGTTTCAGGTCATTAAATGGAGAATATTTTATAATCAATTAATTTTTTTACACAATTGGTTTAACACATTTTTCAAAACTGAAGTCACGTTTTCAAAACTATTCACACAGTTAGCCACACAGCAGTCTATGTGGTGTGAACTTTGGATCATTTATCATTGCTTTGATAGAAAATCCATTGAATGATCAGTTCTTTCAAAATTCATTTTTTCCCACTCAAACTTAACCAGCACCAAAAATCTATGTAACTACAGCCACTTCACTTCATTCCTGGATGAACTGTATGGAAGGCTTATGCAAGACAGGGAAACTTTGTAATTGTATGGGGCAATGTAGCATTTTACTATTTCCTTAAAGTCACTGAATGGTTTGCTGCCCATCCCAGGATGTTGTCATTTTTCCTCCCATCATACTCTCCATTCCTCAACCCCATAGAGGAATTATTTTCCTCATGGAAAGATTATGACCTCCATCCACATGATCAGATGTCCCTACTGGATGCAATTAATGCTGAATGCCTGCACAAATCTGGTGCATTGCAAGAGAGGACATAAGGGGTGATGTGGCTCATGTGGCGAAATGCAGAAGACAGGGTTGACTAGCATTGCTCTATATGTCTGTATTGATCAGAAGAAATCATATATATATGTCAAGTGTATTGTAAAATTTTTGTATTGGAATCACTATAGTTTCACCTGTGTAATTAGGAATTACAGTATGCATATATGCAGTACATTCTATACGGTAAAGAGTTGCCATTCTTGTTTTGTAAAGGAATGTTAGTTTATATAAAATATCAAAAATGCTTTTGATATATAAAAAGACAAAATTATACGTGTTGTAATGTTACCTGTTTTTTAAGGCCATTGTGTTCTTGATGGGAGAGAACATTTTCCAGTGTGTGGTAGAATGGGTTGATTTTGAGACATGAATGAAGTGTTTTGGTAGCTTTAGTACATATTGGATGTGAGATTAACTGGTGTGCCAACCTGCATGTAGGTAAAGAGAACTGTGTGAAGAGTTTTGAAAAAGTGAATTTGGTATAGAGAAATGTGTCCAACTAATTGTGAAAAAAAACTATAACATGTCGTGTTCCTGCCTTGTTGCAATTAGCCACATGACAAATTCTCAAATAACCATTTTAAAGGATAATTTAACTTCTTTATACAAACACTTGGTGTGTCCAATTGAAAGGCCAGAATTTAGCTGGTAAAACTAAGGAAGACAAAAAAACCTTAGTGAGAAGTTTAAATCTAGGATTAGGGGAAAAAATAAAATAAAAATAATTAAAAGCAATAAATTAGCTGTCTTTTTTGCATTATGTCAATCTGAATGAAGGTTAATGTCCCTATTTTTTGTCGTTTCCCATCCTATGTTACTCCACCACAGGTGGCTCTCCTGGGGATGGGGGCCAACTAGGTGAGACAAACCTGAACGTGTCCGTGCTCATCCCTTTCAATGATGACCCCTTTGGTGTCTTTGCCATTGAGAACAAAAGCCTTGCCTTGGCAGTGGCGGAGGATGTTCTCTCAGAAGAGGACATGTCAGACGTCACCAGTGTCACTGTCTTCCGGCTGCAGGGCAATTTTGGGGACGTACGGGTGGGTTGGGAGATTTTGTCAGATGCCTTTCCCCTTGGCCTGCCACCAATGGAGGATCTTATCTTGATGGGAACTTTCTCCAGTACCGTGCAGTTCAGACCCCACTCGAGGAGGCACCACTCAGGAACAGACGCCTTGTTTTTCTCTGGACTCCCAGGGGCCTATGGCATCATCAGTCCTGAAAGCCAGATGGAGCAGTCCCGAAGTCTGGTCAACTTCACCTTCTCAGCCTGGCTGATGCCCCTCCCCAACACTGATGGATTCATCATATCTAAGGGAACAGACAATGGGACTTTCTACTATGGCGTCAAGCTTCAAACCAACGAGACACATGTTACCTTAATGCTTTATTATCACACTTTGGGCTCCAATAGCACCCAGATGGCTAGGTCCACAGCTGCTAAGTTTATGGAGGATAAAATGTGGATACAAGTCATCATAACTTTGGATGATGGAATTATTGAGTTCTATGTGGATGGGACCCCCGTTCCTGGTGGGTTGAAGAGTCTAAAAGGGGAGGCCATTACTAATGGTAAGTCTCTCAGAAAACTTAATTCAATTATCATTTTCACTTTTAAGAGTTAAGTGTGTCCTTTAAGCTTCAATGCAACACTGAATTGACAATATACATTTGAGGAGTCATTGATGCAGGTAATACTAGCTGCATGTATTATAATTCACTTAGTTCCTATTATTTATCTTATTACATGACGTAGAAATAAGTGCACTCTTGCATAATAAACCTTGAATAACTTGAACAAGTTCCAACAATGTTGTAAAGTCTTCTAAATTCTGATTTATTTAAAATACATCCCCCAAATACATACATTTAAGGGTAAACCTACATTGACCTTCTTTCCCCCTTATTTATCAATTGCGAATTCGAGGGGTTGTGCTTGAAATAGTTTCCTAAATGCAGTCCTGGGTACTCCACCTGACAAGTGGCCAGCTCATTTTGATTTCAATTATATAAAAAAGATTCTATTCAAGTTTTATCAGTAATTTCAGATTTTTTTCCATGTTGAAAAGTCTGTTTGCTGCAGCAGCATAAATAATAAAGATAAGTATGGTATACGTGTTACCAGCCCTCTCCGTTATATGTAACTACTATAAAGAATGTAGATATCTGTAGATATAAATTAATTTTCTGTGGAAAGACTCTTCCCTCTTTCACGTACATCTGGTAAAAGGCTCTCATGAAACTCAGTTTGAATTCTAATACAAAACATTTCCCACAGTTAAGTATTCGAAGGATGAAAAATGCTTGAGTGAACACTTAGTTGCTGGACATTGTTAGAAGCACATGAAAAGAAAGCCTCAACTTTTAATAAGTGGAAACAATGTGCTTTCTCTAGGAGAAAGTACCCCCTGATGGGGTATTCTTGATTGTTTTTCAAGAAACCTAGGATTAATCAATATATATGTCTAAATGTCTAACATATAAAAAATGAATGACTGTTAAGTCAACATTTATTAAATATGCTTTGTTTGACGTTTTGCTTAAGAGTGTCATTGCCTTTTTAAAACTGTGTTTTTGATTCCTGGTGGTAATTTACCGCCCCCTGATCAAAGCCTTTATTAGCTGGATCAAAGCCTTTATTAGCTAGATGATGATTAAAAAAGGATTTTTTCGCAGACTTGTATTGCTGTACGTGAGACATAAAGGTGGTGCCTATAAATGCTGCCTAAAACTTTAAGGCTCATTGTGCTCATCACAGGGCCAGCACCTGTGCGGGTCGGTTCTGACCCCGGGGGACAGGAGCGCTATACAGGCCTGATGCAGGATGTGCGGCTCTACTCCCACCGGCTAAACCTGGTTCAGATCCGGGAGTTACACAGTCAGCCTGCCAAAGCAGACCTGCGCACCATCTCTGGCTACCTGGAGTACCGCCAAGACGAGAGCCAGAAGTCCTTTGTGGTGGAAGTGCGGGACGACCTGGAGGAGGAGGGAGAAGAGGTGTTCTACCTGCAGCTGGTGTCGGCCCACGGTGGGGCCCGGCTGCCTGAGCCCAGGCCCGTGGCCACACTGAGGGTGCAGAAGAGCGACAATGCTAACGGGCTTTTCGGCTTCACTGGGGCCTGCATCCCTGATGTAAGCTTTGAGAATGCAGTAGAACCAAACAAAATTAGCTCTGCCTCTTTTTGTACACAACACCATAACTGAATTCAAATGTTAGAACACTTTTTCTATGGTGAAGAATGGAAGTATATTAATTCCTTTCAAAAGGAAGATGAACAAAATTCCACTTAAATTAGTTAATTGATCTGAGATAGATTTTTAGTCCACGGTGTCTTGTCAGAGTTTTTATTCAGTTTGAGTGACTGTAATATAATCCTCTTACGAAGTCCATGTCCCCATTCATATTTAATCTGTCTTCACGCCTGGGCGGACAAAGGTGCGTTCTCCTCCTAAAGGGGATAGGACTCATAGCGTCTTTGATGGCCAAATCAATTAACACGACAGGTGGTGGGCAGGCATAAAGAACTACTTTGGAAAACCGGTCCTCAGCTGATGACAAAGGCCTGCAATGGCTTGCAACATTTTCCTACTCTCTCAAAATCAAATTGTGACTGTACAGGAAAAATATGCATTAAATATATAACGTTGCAGTGAGCTCATTACAATTATTAACTGTTTGCTTTCAGTTGTAAAAAAGCTTTGATTAATAAAAACTGGGGCGGGAGCAAGGAACACAACTGCTAGATGATATGGCATGTGTTTTCCTGCTAGAAGCCCTCATTTGTCCAAGTTAGCAATCGCTGTGAGGAGCTGTGCCTGCCCTCGCACAAATACATGCAATCTGTGTCTTCTTTTTCTTATTTATTCACTTACAAAAAACATTAAACCAGCCAGCAGCATTACCTTTGCATATCGCTTTGAGTTCCTTGGATGTAAAAGTTTTTTTTATTTTATTCAAAAGTTCCATAGAAGGATACATATAAGGAGCTTTGGCCTGTGGGAAGTGTGATGCGACATTACCCCTTTCCCTGTTCATGCTGTTGACAGACTACCGAGGAAGGCTCCACCATCTCCTGTGTGTTGGAGCGCTCCCGTGGAGCCCTGGACTACGTCTACGTGAACTACAGCATCATGCAGACAGATCGCAGCGGTGGCTCACATCCCGGCCCGGACTTTGCCAACGTCAGTGGCACCGTTGTCTTCCAGCCTGGCCAGCGCTCGGAGGTAAGAGGGAATCCCACTTCCCTCATCCATCATGGATGCCTTCCCAGTGAGCGCGCTCCCTGTCTAATGTCTCTGCCTTGCTCCACGCTCTATTATCACACTGTTTTGCAGGAAATTAATCATAGTGGTCATTGTATAAATTTAATTCAGTGATTTAAAGTTTAATGTTTTGAATATTTTCATAGCATTTGTTTTGTAGGTCTCACTAGTCTTATTATGTTGTCATAAAAATTTTGGTTGCATTTGTTAAATAAAAAAACTAAAAAAAGCTGATAAACTTGATCCAACTATTTGCTGAACATCCAGCCCCATCTAGTGGGTAGTTCTGTTTATGGGGCTGTGTCTTACCTGATTTGTATTTAAAGGCCTCCAAAGCTTAATCCATGTATGAATTTACTGTTAGGAGGAGGGATTAAACCACTTTAGCTTTGGGCATAAGCAGTAATGTATTTTTCAATTTAGTAACTGCCACATCTGATTCGCTCCCAGGTCTTTAACTTACTGGCTTTGGATGATGATATACCTGAGTTTGCGGAGACCTTTGAGGTCAAGTTAATATCGGCTGAGTCAGGTGATATGAAGCCAGGCTCCACCCCAACTAGCGGAGCCAGCATTGATCCTAATAATTCAGCCACCACTGTGACTATCAAAGCCAGCGATCATCCCTATGGTAAAATACATTAAATATTGATGGATGTATACTTTTAAAACTTTTATACTTTTTTTTGTACTTCTAACAGATTCTAATAGATTGATCTTCTTTTCCCCTTGTTTGCAATTCATCTGATGAGTTTGTTTGCCAGTTTATGAGAGTAGGTTTGATGTGAGTGTGGAATTTGCTTCTGGAGGTCTGTTGCAGTTCTCAGAAATGCCCCTCCCTGAAGGAATGATCCGTCCGGCCACGGAGAAGGCCCAAATCACTGTGAAAGAGGAGGATGGTAACATCGATTTGCTCGTTGTTCGAGCACAAGGATTGTTGGGAAGGGTCATGGTTGGCTACCGGACTGTCCCTCTCACTGCTGTCAGCCCAGAGGACTATGAGGTAATTTTCCGTTATGTCAGATTTTATCAAACTTAAGCATTTATAAAATTTCAAATATGATATGATGTATGACATTTAATCCAAGCATATTAAAGCACATAAAATTTACTGGGTAGCTCATGTCATCAACCTCTTAAACAGGAAACTGAAGGTGTGCTGGATTTCTTGATTGGTGAGCGACATAAGAACATCAGTGTGAAGATCATAGACAACAGTGTACCTGAACTGGAGAAGGTTTTCAGAGTAGAGCTGTACAACCCTGACAGAGGAGGTAAGACAAAGAACTGGTGTTCTAAGCCTCTTCTAACCATCTTCTGGCACACTAAAAAGAAAGGCACACTCAAACAGACACCAAGCCTTCTACATACCTAAAAACATTCTCTTTGTTTGCGCCAAGGATGTGCCATCCCATGTTAGGGCGAGTGCCACAAGTACAACTTCTGTTTAACTTCTGGTGCTTTTATTTTCAAACCTCTGGTGTTTTTTTCTTCCTCTAAGTGCCTGTCCATGTCATAGTTCTGCACCTGCGTTATTAAACTAGGGACTCCCTCCGTTCCTTCAAGTTGTGGCTGGGCTCCCTCTTCTGTGATAACTGTCCCTTTCTGTGTGCATTCCTTCAACCTGTGTGCTCTTGTGTGCTCCTAAAGTCAATCAGCTCATTAGAAGTGAGGGCAGTGGCAGCGGTGAAGGTGATTCTGACTTCTTCCTCCCCTCCTTTCACGAGCATGGTAAGAAACCCTTCAGACTGTCCAGAGGACAACTGTAGAGGTTGTGTTCTTGCTTTACAGATTCCTGAAATGCCCAGTCAATCTAGATCCTATAAAACCACAACCATCCCAATTTAATGAATAGAGAGAAACTGGCTTTTGTTCTCCTGAGACTAAATTTAAGTCTATATGCCTTTATGTTAGTTTCAGGTTTTTAGTTTATTATAAGGTTTTTCTAGTTTGTGAGTATATTTTCGGGATTTGGAGTTTAAACTGTACCTAACTGTACCTAAAGTTGACATTATATAGCCACAATGGCAGTTAGAGTTAAATTGCTTCTTTAACAATGTTTAACAATATTTGAAATGTAATGAGCTGTCATGTGTCACCGTTTTGCTGCAGATGAGTCAGTGGGGTATTCTTGTTCAATACCAGCTATACTTTTTTCGCTGTGGTTCAGAAAAACTCCCCAATTTTGTTTTGTTTTGTGACTGCTAATAAAATTGAATTAAAAAGTCAGAACCTTTACGAGCTACAGGGCTGTTTCGGTCTGTTATTCCTTTCTTTATTGGAGACCTATAACTGATATTTACATTGTGACTAAATGAGCTGAGAAATGTGGGAAAAGTAAACTTCCATTATGTGAAGTGGAGTTGAATGGCTGTAAGGAAGCAGTAAGTGGTTAAAAAGGAAAGAAAAAGGATGTGTGTTTTCTCCACGCTTGGACTCCTATTGCTCAGCAATGTTACGATTGTAAGATGAAAGACTCAACTTAAATCATTATTTTTTTGCTGCTCTTGGCAATTTTTTAAAATTGTTTTTATTACCATCCTCAGAGAGAAGGATGTGGTATGGTCTTTTTATTTTAGTGACTGTTGTACATGATTCCCTACATTGTTCCCTATGCATTACCATCTCCTTATCTTCCTCTCTGTCCCTGTTCTGCAGCCTTGTGAATTTATTCAGAGTAAATTTTGGTTGTGATGTCCTTCCACAGCCAGTTTGGGAATCGCCTCTCTCATCACTGTGACTATCGCCGCCTCCGACGATGCCCACGGTGTCTTCCAGTTCAGCAAAGATTCCCTGGCTGTTAATGCCACGGAACCCGAATTCAGCAGCAGCTCGGTGGTCATGCAGGTCAGGCTTCTCATCATGTAAAAACACAGACCATGCCTAACGGTTTGGGATGTCGCTCACCTTACAGTGTCCACCACTCTTTCTCCTTCCTCAGGTGGTGCGCTCCTTTGGTGCCCTGTCCAATGTCACAGTGTTTTGGGAAACAGACCCGGCCTCTAAGAATGAGCTTGTTCACAGTGCTGGAAATGTGACCTTTTCAGTGGGCCAGACCCAAGGGTACATCGTACTCTGGGTGGCTGAGGATGACATCCCTGAAGTGGACAAGAACTTCACTGTGACTATCTCCAATGTTTCTTATGGCCGCCTGGGGAACTTGACACAGGCCACTTTGACCATTCTTGCCAGCGACGACCCCTACGGTCTGTTTTGGTTCTTGGAGAGGAGTAGGCAGGTGCGTGTGGCAGAGGCCAATGCAAATGTAACCTTGACCATTCAGAGACAAAAGGGGCTGCTGGGATCGGTACGCATTACATACGGAACCTTAAAGGACACTGACCTTCTTCCATTCAGCACGCCGGGAGTGGGCAGAGCCAATGAAGGAAGTGACTTTGTTGCCTTAACTGACACTGTGATATTTGCTGCCAATCAAAGTGAGGCCAATGTTATCCTTCGTGTGCTGGATGATGAAGAACCTGAGAGAGCTGAATCAATTTTTTTACAGCTTATCAGCGTTTATCTTATTAGAGGAGTCCAGGACAGACCAAGTAAGATTAAATTCTGATTAATTAAGGACTTTCCTTCACAAATATATCAATTATATGTTATCTGAATTTAAATTAACCAAATTGAGCTTCAAAATAAAGTGTCAAACTCGGCTCTTAATAAATTACACGTCTTAATTAGATATCTGTTACTAATTGTGGCTAATCTATTTCAGAATATTCTAAACAAATGTGTGGGTTTTTTTCCTCAAACTTTGTGGGATAGATTTAATAAAAAACATAAGTCAGACATATTTGAGACTATTGTTTCTTCTTCCAGTCCCACTGTCCCCTCGTCTTGGTTGGAGGAATACCACAGTAGCGCAGGTCATAGTTGAGGCCAGTGATGATGCCTATGGAGTCTTGCAACTGTCTTCTACGGCAGTAAGTGTGGCCGAGGACTACGTTGGTCCCATTGTCAATGTCACACGTATCGGCGGCATCTTTGCGGACGTGTCTGTCAAGTTCTTGGCGGTGCCAATAACAGCAAGGGTTGGTAAGCAGTAAACCTTTATATCCCTCGTGTATTTCACATCCTCTTATTGCCTACCTCCTTGGATGTCACATGCTCAGGGGTACACCCTTTCTCCCATGGCTTTTTGTGTCTGTGTAGGGGAGGATTACAGTGTGGCCTCCTCTGATGTGGTTCTCCTGGAGGGAGAAAGCAGCAAGGCAGTCCCCATCTACATAATCAACGACAGAGTTCCTGAGCTAGAGGAGACGTTCCGTATTGAGCTGCTAAACCTGACCACTGGGGGTGCTCTACTTGGCGAACTGACAAATGCTGTTATCACCATCCTGCCATCAGATGATCCATTTGGAGCTTTCGGTAGGGCGAGAAAACCATACGCAGACTCTGTATTGCCTAAGATATATATAATTATATATAATTATATATACACACACACACACACACACACACACACACTGCTGGTCAAAAGTTTTTGAACACCTCCATTTTTCCAGTTTTAATTGAAATTTATGCAATTTAATGTCTCAATGTACTCTGAAATTAAACCATAGAACAAATAAACAATTGGAGATCATGGAATCGTTTTGTTTAACAAAATTTATTCTAAATTTTTGACTCATCAAAGTAGCCACCTTTTGCAGATATAACAGCCAAACACACTCGTGGCCACAATCCATCTTTCTACAATGGAAATCAAATATTGTTCTCTACAGGAAAGACCTACACTTTTAAGGGTTATAATGGTCGGTCAGTCTTCCTTTGTTAATTACCATTTTTGCGGCATTATGAGAGCAGTATACTACTTCCTGCAGTATAATACTGTCCAAATAATGCCAAATAATGAGGGTGTAGTAACAGTCTTTTCCAACACTGCTTTTATACAGACAGAGGGTTTGTAGGTAATCAACAAAGGTTGGGACACCTGTGGGAATTGTTAGCATTAACTTTCAAGGTGTAATTAATTCCATTGCTGCAGAACATCTGTAAGATGTTGACCCATTACTTGTCCCCTGAAAAAGGCCTTTTTGTCCAACTCTGAAATGTACATAATTTTTCAGTTTTTGGTAACCTAAACTTTTTTTTTTTAACCCTCTGGCAGTTTACCGCTTACCTTTGTACCATTTCAGGTTATTCACTGGACTTGAACTGCTGAAATTTCAATAAAAACTGGAAAAATAGGGGTTTTCTAAAACTTTTGACCGGTAGTGTGTGTGTATGTATGTATGTATAT
>JAOYSI010025144.1:0-33258 GCA_025775065.1 Hiodon alosoides | reverse complement strand
ATAATGAATATGAATTAAAAGGAATCCTAAGTTAAACTGTCAATGAAACTTGGATTCAAGTAAACTGTCAGTTCAGCATTAGAGACGTCGATATGCATCAGCTATAAGTGATCTTGGCCAGAGACGAGCTGGGGGAAACAGGATGTACCTCTGAGTGCTGGTGGGGGACGGGTAGATTTGACCAAGTTGCTCTGGGAGAGTGCTTCCACCAACCAGGTGAGGGTGCTAGAGCAATATTCCAACTGAGAGAAATGAACAAAAAAGGGGGAGAGGTGAAAACTGCACATTACAGTGCTGTGGAAAGGGGATGTCACCAGCCAGAGGTTAAGGTCAATAGCAGTTTCATTGACAAAACCATAATCAACTAAAAGATCACATTCACACACACTCATGTCAAATAGTGGCATAGTGACACAACAGGAGAAACCCCAGACTAACCTCTGACTCCAGCTGCCTCAATCGCCGGTCATGATCTCGAACCTCAGCCATCCGCTTCAGCACCGTGTCCACCCTTCATACAAAAACAGTTCAGTGTGTTAAAGGCTCCACCAACCATTAACTGTAAGAGCATAAGCCTACATGCAAAACAGAACTCAGCAGAGCACAGCACCAGGAAACAGAATGGGAAACAGAAGAAAAGAAGAGAAGGAGGAGGAAGGCCGGTTACTTGACGGAAGTTCGTTTAAGCCTCTGCGTGTCGCTCTCCCTCTGCCGTTTGCTCTGTGCTGCCAGGAAGCTCTCCTTCTGAATGATCTCCCAGGTTGTCAGCCTGCTGGCTTCCCTGTCCTCTATGTGTAGTGCTAGGAGACACAGGGAGACACAGGGAAAAGGAGGGCCAGTTGATCCTGTACTGAGGGTGGTGGCGGTGTGGCGTGGCTTCAACCAGCACACCCAATGTGAGACTAAACACAAATACTTTAGCATTCATTTCCAAAGTATGCTCCAAGGTTCTGTTCCATTTATTGTCCTAGGCCAAAGGGCAAATAAAATACAAATTAGGAAACTGAGAATAGAAGTTCAGCTGTGCTCTAGTGTAGTCAGAGGTTCTCTACTGCCTCCTCTCACCGAAGTGTTGGCTCTTGACAGACGGAACCTTGCGAATAGTCCTCTTGATGAAGAGGTGGAAGTGGGACAGGATGATGAAAGGGGGTGCAAGGGAGGGCCGTGAGTGGTACTCCACTATGAGGTTGTAGCGCTGGAACTTCCAGTAGGTGTCACTGTGTTCCTGAACCTTGGAGAATGTATAACTGTGGAAGGTAGGGGTTAGAAATTAGTAGATAACATAGCTTAAGTTACCATGTTCCATTCATGAAAATAAAGGAAAAGGGCAAGAAAAAGAGAGGGATGGTTGTTGGTTTACAGGAGGAGGAGACTGAGGAGAGGGACAAGGCCATACCTGAACATGGCGATGAGGAGATTGAGAAGCAAGATGTTGGTAACCAACAGGTAGACCACCAGTAGAATGATCACCAGCCAGTTGGCATAGGTATTCATACAGGGCTCATGTCCTGCCTCAATGAGCGTCACATTGTCTGTGCATATCTCCTCCCCCACCTTCGTCGCTGAGAAGAGAAAGGGGAGATGGACAGACCGGAAAAGTTGTCGCATTAAGGCCTGTTGACATTTTTTTGGATTTCTTTCTTATTATTTCTAATGCGTGTAAATATATTTACTTGTATTCATCAGTGCCGACTAGGATTGTTTCCTAGACAATGGCCAGTCAATAAACACCCTTAACAGACATTCAACCCAGGCACGTGCACACCCACCCACACAGCTGAAGAGAGATGAATACCGTCTAGTTTTTCAAGAGGGATCTGTCCAAATATGTGAAGGTAAGGCCTGTAGAAGACCCTTCGGAGGACCCAGTCTGGGCGGGGATCATAAGAATACAGTAGTGCTTGATTGGCCACACCATATGCCATCAGCCACACCCCCAGGAAGAAGAGGAAGAAGAAAACATCCTTCATCTGTGAGGGAAAAAGAGGTGTTACAGTAGAACCAATGGCGCGAAGAGGCCTGTGGAAGTTCATTAACAGCAGTGTAATATTTATACACAGCACATTTAGAATTTAGAATTTAGAACATGCCCATGATATCTCTCCAGTACACATGATTCTCTCACCATCTTTCCTACAATGATGATCTTTGGTCCCAGCTGTTTGTGAACAGCAAATATGTGTATGAGCCTCAGGGTGAAGACCATGTAATCGAGGCAGAGCATTGACCGGCCAAAATCATAGGACCAATAGAACATCCTGGTCCAAAGAGTAACAGAAGGAATCAGAATAATGCAATAATATGGTCGTACTTGTGCATGCACACTTGCAATGCAGACACCACGTATTCACACAAAAACGCAACACACAGGCACACAAACACAAGCACGGCACATACACACTCACATACCATTAGAGTCTCCATGAACGCAACATCAAATTATCCAACAAAACCCAATCCAAATTACCTGCAAGAGACGCCAATAATGAAGAGAGAGATGGCAGTGAGGTCACACTTGTTCCACACATCCTCAATGTACAGCTTCATTCTCTGATAAATGGTGCTGGTACCTCCAATGAAGAAGGTCTAAGAGGGATAGACAGTCATCACATTTCTTACTCAACTCCGAATGTTGACTTGTCTGGGCCTGATTTGTGTAATGCAGTTTAGTTATCAAATCGAAGATTCATGGCTGCAGTTTGTTTACTTTTAATCAGCTTCTCTCGCTGCCTCTCACAAGGCATGAGTACTGCCTTATCCTTATACTCTCAAAAGCTGTTTGTAGCACCCAGCCACTTAATCAACATATATATTTTACACCACTTCAATTTGCTGTCATTGTGTATCAGTGTTGGTCTGTCTGTGTTTACAGTTCACCGCCACCTCCTGCCAGTACCTGTCGCAGCTCCTCACAGACCAGGGTAAAGACCCAGAAGTAAAGCACCAGTTCAAGAGGAGCAGGGCCCTTAATGGTTGGAGGCTTGAAGTCCACCAGCAGCACGTAGGCAAACAGGAAGAGGAAGAGGAAGTACATCAGCACGTTGCCAAGAAACGAAGTGACCGGTGCAAACCAGAACTGTCGCCATCGGGCTAGCACAAAAGGGCGCTTGGGCCTGGAGCGAGTAGATCCTGGAGTGGGAGAATAAGATATGGTAAAATGACACTGGCTGGATGGTTTATCTACACTGTGGGAGAGGGCATTATTACAAGGTGTGTACTCTGACTGGACACTACTATGACAGAGCATGCGTACAATCTAATCACGATCAGACAAATACATTAAAATAAAAACTTAAACAGAGAAGCATAATGCGCCGTTTAAATTACTGACTTAATTCTTCTACTGGAATAATGGTGATAGGAATGGGAAAACAGGAATAAGAAGAGGAAAAAACTGATAGAAATACATTGAGAAATTTGAAGGAGAAGAGAAAAGGAGCGTGGAATTGTAAACGAGAAGAGAAAGACAGAATAGAAGTGTAAAGGAGATGAAAAGGAAAGAGAGAGTGAAAGTGTAAAGGATAAGAGAAAGCAAGAAAATGTGAAAGTATAAAGGATATGAGAAAGTGAGAGCAAAAGAGCAATTAAAAACCTTTGGATTTGGACTTTAGAGAATGAAATTCTTCAGCCTCTTCTTCGCTGTAGGATATACAGGATGAAAGTGTCAATATATAAAGACATTATTTACATAAAGACATCTTTATGATTTTCTCCACTCTACACTCAGATGATAGCAGACGATAATGAAAAAGGTAGCATCAAAATCAGCAGACCCTGAAGTTTGATAGGACTGGAGTTTGATACCTCTGAACTAGACTGTATGACCTTCCTGTACTATATACACTGTGATCTTTCTCTACTGTCTACATTAAGTGACCGCTCTACCCAATTTAGGACCATTTTTTGTAGTAAGCAGGTTGGAATAGACACACGTTGAATTATGAAACCTTACGTATATACGATGTCGGCCAGAGAGAGAACCGTGTCTACTCCGTCCACATGGTCGTCATCTCCCCCATGCGGTGTCTCTTCAGTCTTCTCCTCCTCCTGGGTCCTGAGAGAGGGAGGCGCAGGGGGAAAGGGCTTAATGCTTGACTTTCAGACCACGCCCGTGCCCCACCAACACAGAAACAGACTGACCTAAATGAGATGAGACTGGTGTACATGAGAGGAGGGCAGAAAAACGTGAGGATGAGCTTCCACACTTCCGTATTTCTCTTCATATCACCCCACCAGATCTGAGACAGCAAAGACTGATCAAGAGAGAGAGGGCCATCATCACATATGGGACATAACTGTAGCCACAACAAGATTCCTGACATGCTTAATTCCTCTCCCACATCTTTCTGTGTACTGTACAGTGGTAGAAAAATGACAGGAAGAGACACAGACCTGAATGCCATCGTGGCTGAAGAAGAGGCGGGCGTCGGCAGCAATGGCCATCTGCAGACAGGTAGCCCCACCCCACACCTTCGACTTCTTAATCAGCAGCCTGAAGGACCGTCCCTCATTGCTCTGGTAGCATTTGCTGAACACATCTGCAAATATGGTGTTTGTACAGTACATTCACAAGAACGGTTAGGTCTGTGAACAAACTGTCATTGACAAGCAGAATGAAGGAATATTAACAATACTCAAAAGTGTCATTTTCTGCCCATCGTACGCTTGACACTAATCTGGTGCCTTTATATCAATCTATACCTATATCACCGGTGTAAAGAACGCCTATATTAGTCTCCCCTTCCTTTACCGAGTGCCAGGTTCTCGAACCTCTGCGCCAGCTCTTTAAAGGACAGCTTGGTCTCCGTCTCACTCTCCAGCTTAGAGAGCTCCCTCAGAATCCTACAGCCACTCAGAGCGCTGAGAACGGACTCGCTTACCTGAGAGAGAGTGAGAGAGAGAGAGAGAGAGAGAGAGAGAGAGAGAGAGAGAGAGAGAGAGAGAGAGAGAGCGGTTAGTATAATTAACACAGACTAACCATCTACAGCCTCAGACCACAACACCACTAATCAGAATGAACCAAATTATTAATCTACAAAAACAAAAATACCTGTCTCATTGCAGATTGCCTAACCATGGTGAGAAAAGAATACGAGAGGAATGTTCATAGAGGACAGGCTGTGCTCACATTCAGAATTTGGAGACTGAGCTGTTCTTCTTGATAGAATGTCAGAGTTACTCAGAGATTAGGGACACTTTCTTTCCTTAGTTCAAATCATAATTGTATTGTATTTTCTTTTTAAATTGTTATATACTGTGAGGTCTGTATTGTGTAATTACACATGGGCAAAATTGTGTCATACATAAATAATTAATCTATATTATTTATATTTTGTTTGTTAATCATATTGCATTATTACAATTTTTGCATGATTATTTTCAATTGTATTTATTATATATATACTTCTTATTTAAACTATAATTAAATCAATTAATTACACATTGTTACTAATGAGTATAAGCTAATGTACAACAATGCATGGCATGATAAATAATGATAATAACTGAACTGAATTCAGACAGAGTGAGATGGCAGGGCCATCACCAGGCCATCCCAGAGCACGGGGCTAAGGGGCTCCCACATGAGTTACCATCTCCCAGAAGTAGACGGCCATTTCACTGCGATTCTGCAGGACAGCCCAGACGAAGAGAGCGGACCAGGGGTGTTTGCAGGTCTGGTTCCGGTACTGACACTTGCCCTGCATCAGCTTGTTCACATACTGAGCAAAACAGAATGGGCATTATGAGCAGCACCACTTACGTATGCAAGAGCAGTCGCTTACTGATCTTATTTGCAATTTTGTACCTGCAGTCATGTATGAGCAGTCGGAGGCAAAATTACTATGATTTACAGTTTAGTGCGGTTACCTTCGATGCTTTTCTTCTGTTAGTCCCTGGCTGCAACCCCAGAGCAGAGTAGTAAAATGGCTGACACACATTTCCTGTGATATCCCATAATACATGTGACACCTGGGAGATAGGAAATGTAGTTTAGCTTTTACAATACCTTCTCACATACTTCCACCTGTTCACTGCTCAACAATAACTGCCTGCTTCCACGTCAGAGTCACCAACTTCCCCCATCTAGGGTATGCACATGTTCAGTTACCTATCCACGCAACTGCAACTTATGTCTGTTTTAAAATGTCACCGCCCCCATACCCACCTCATACAGACTGAGTTCCCTGGGAGACCCGGGACCCGGGCTCATTTGACCTTTGGCGTCAGGCCCTCCGTTCACCCTCTCATTCATGCGGCGCTGCAGCATGGCATAGATGAGCGATTGTTCCGGCAGTGAAGAATACAAGTGCTCCAGACGCCCAAAGGTCAGGTAATCCACGATGTTCAGACCATTCTCGATGAAGAGACGCACAAACTCTGGCTTGTCGTTCACCAGTGCGTCAGTCATGGACTCTTCCAGGTCATTGTACTAATTTAAAGCACACACACACACACACACACACACACACACACACACACACACACACACACACACACTCACTTAGTGAGCAGCATAGTCAGTATTTACTCACTGACAGGAAATAAATATGCAAAAAAAACCTGCCACTGTGCCAGGAGAGCAAAGAGACGGAAGGAAAGGGAGGAGGGGGCCTGAGAAAAGCCCAGGGATTCAAAAACAGACTGAGGGCAGAAGTTGACCAGGCTGCATGGTTCAGTGGGAACTATTAGAGGGTATACATACATGTTTAAGACTGACTGAACTCCTTTGTTTGTGGAAATTAAATGCCCAAATGAGAGAAGTCTAATGAGAAGTCTAATAGAAGCCTCTCACCTTCCACTGAATGTCCCCATTGAAGAGCTCGCTCTTGGCAATATCCACCCTATTCCAGGCCACAGCCAGCTTCAGCTCGTCAGTGTACTCGCTGGCGTCGCTGGACACCCGTTTACTGGCTAAGAGGCACAGACATGTTTCACATCATCCACCGTTTACTGGCTGAGAGGCACAGACACTTTTCACATCATCCACCGTTTACTGGCTGAGTGGCACAAACACGTTTCACATCCGTCAATGTTTACTGGCTGAGATGCATAGACACGCTTCACATCACCCACCGTTTACTGACTGAGAGGCACAAACAAGTTTCACATCCTCCACCATTTACTGGCTGAGAGACACAGACACGTTTCACATCATCCACTGCTTACTGGCTGAGAGGCACAGACAGGTTTCGCATTCAGACATTCAGAGAAGGACTTTTCAGTTTGGGTTAAGGTTAGATGTTAGAGTTAGTCCAGGGAAAGAGTGACTTCAGGAAAGGACCAGAAAGACCATCTATTGAACTGAAGCTGAGGAAACAGTAATTACCTCTTACAAGGGCTTTAAGTAGCACAGTGTCAAAATCATCAGCTGCCTCTTGTTCTCCATTGTAGACAGTGATCAGGTCCCTATTCTGATAGATGCTAAGGGCCTGTAGAGGAGGAGATGATAATAGATACAGAAGTTAGAGGTTGAGGAAAGAGCAGACAAAATCTTGCATTGTTAGTTAGGAAGTCATTACAAGCTACCAATCATGTTGGTTTAACACTGGATTGTCGGCACTTAACTCTCTGACTAACACACAACACACCCCTGGTCGGCAGTGAGGTTCCCAGCACCTCTCACCCTTTCAGTCATTTTCTCCATGATCCTTTTCTCTGAGGGAAAGTGCTTCTTCACCCTGTCCCAGACTCTCTCTCTGAGCTCCACGCTTGTTGTTTGGGTGTCTGATCCATTGGGGCTGGGCGAGTCAGGAGTCGCGGATGAGCAGTCCCCGAGGACATCACATATGAGATCGGCTGCACCCCCCGACCCTGCTAGGACCAGCCATGGTTTTAATTTCTGGAGTGAGAGGTCCATCCGCTGGGAGGGGGATTGAAAGAGAAGCAGTATTTGTCTTTTAATTAGGTGAAAAGAAGCTTTACATTACCATATTTAACATCATCAGTACTATTTACCTTCAGCATAGCTGCATCTCCTGACACTAGCATACAAAGCACTGGGATCTCAATACTTCCAGTGCCTGAAAAAGAGAGAGATCGAGACGTTACACAACTCAAAATATAGTCACGCTATCTTTTCAATTTTCCATTCTTCTATTTCTATGACCCACTCTAATCCCCCTCACCCCTGATGCCTGTCCTCTGGTGAGAGATGTGGTCTTCCAGCTTGGCCCTGAAGCTCATATCACCACCGTATTTGTGCCCTACACTGCCATCGTCCACCAGTAGAAAAGCCTGATAGTTATTGTCCAGACAATAGGAGTCACATGAAAGCTTCTGCCCATGGTACATGGCGGGGAAACTGCCCTGAGAGAGAGAGATAGATTCAGGGAAGAAGAGGTCATGAGCTGGATTTGAATCAGAGAATTCCAGTTCAAAGGGTTCAGATGAGCGTGTGGTGAGGCTACTCCACCTGCGAGTTGACCAGCTGTTGTCTTTGGTATACCATGCCCCAGGGGGCAATGCCCAGGGCGATTACTTTCGTTTTGGAGAGAGAGGTGGCAGCAGTCGCATGATCCCTCACAGCCTCCCCTATGCATTTTCCCACAGCGTCTCGAAACCCTGCGGTTATTATCCACGCACCTAAGGGAAAAGGAGGAACATATGGGCTGCTCATTTTTAATATCACATTAACCAGTATAGGTGGTCATTAGACTTTGCTGTGTCTCCACATTCCATGATGAAAGCAAAGGGTGTTCTCGGATTTACCTTTAACAACCCTTGTATATCATAATTTTTTTCTAGGTGACAACATATCATAAATAACGATTATGATCGTTAAAGATGATCCTAAAGATGTAGGACGCTTTTCATGTGTTTTTCACAAGGTTGTGGATTCCAGCTGAAGTTAGCTAGGGTTTAGCTAGCTGAAGTAGGCAGGGTTCATGGGATTTATTTTAAACAGAGCTAAAGAAAAAGCAGTGCGCCACTGCCACTGCTAGTTTAAGGGAAGCCTTTGTTTGGACCTTGGACATAGTTGGAAAATCTGGTTCAGCTGGATGGGCAACTTAACCAGAATTCGGTCAAGGGACGTCACAGAATGAAGGTTGTGACACGGATGAAAGCTGAGCTGGGAGTTTGTTTGGCAGCGGACCCAGGAGGAAGCTCATTGTTTCCCTTTTCAAACCGTGGATACAGATCCCGAGACAAAAGCACTCCCTTCTTTGGGCGGGCCCGGCTAATGTAACATTATCCCCTTATCCTACAATAATGAAGTCTTTGACTTACATACACACACAGACACACACAAAGGGAAAAAAGGGGACGAATCAGGACCGAAAACTAAATAATGAGCAAAGCTAAAACACACAGTAGACAAACAGCAGGGAGAAAATGTGAAAAGAGTATGTGGGAGGTGAAAATCACCTGTACTGTGCGCAGCCCTGACCAGTCCCTGTCTCAGCACCTCTCGAACCCAGGTTTTCACCTTGTCCTTGCCCTCCCCACCCACCACCGACACCACAAGGTTTGGTTGGGGCATGTTCCAGTGCTCTAGCATCATCTTGTAAACAGTTTCTGGGGCCGTGTCGCAGGACAGACGCAGGAACTGAAAGGAAGGAAGAGACATCACAGAATACTCTTTCATACTGCAATTTTTAATAGAATAGTTTCTAACTGGAAACTATTGCATAGAGAGATGCACTCACGAATGGATGTACTTTTCATGGCAGCTTTTTGGTTTAAAGCAATGCTGTAGCAACCACCAGGAAACCTGGGTTTAAACATCTACTTGTTCTATATACTTTGTACATTCATGTTCGACTGTGCTTTGCTTTTGTGATGCATATTTTTGTGACATTTATGCTGCACGGACAATAGACATTGTAATTTTCCAGCTGTAATTATTATATTAAAAATTAAAAATTACAGAAGAATCAAGTGGCGAACAGAGAGATTGAGGGTAAGGATATCCAAAATAAAAGGATACAAAAACAAAGTAGACACAGTCAGACAAAAACAAAAAAAAGACAATAGGAATGGAAGAAAATATAGTCAGACAAGACCAATGTGTACCCACATGGCTGCTTCTCCTGGAGACGCCAGCAAATTCCAGTTCACCAAAGGCATCAGTGGGGTATTCTGAGGTATGCTGGGCACTATCCCACTGGCTCATCATGGCTGCCCCAAAATTATCCCCCACGGCCACTGGTCCATGCAGTTCCCGCACCCCCCCACACTGGCACAGAGCTCCATGACTGAGGGACAGAGACAAGACAGACTCACTGAAAGCACAATGGAATACAATAGGGGAAGATTGACATAGTAAATAGCCAGTGAGTGAAAAAGCCCAGCTGTGTATATATATATGGAGCTTTCCACATTTTTTCTGCTCCCTAAAGATTCAGTGCGAGTAAATATTATTAGCATTCTTCATTACCATGTGCTCATCAGCTCAACTGATGTTACCAGTTAATACATTAACATTACATTACCAGCAGAGCCTTTTGCCCAGCACAACTTTACACAGCTTACACTTTTAGATAACTGGATATTTACTGAGGAAACTTTAACTTTACCTTGAAGGATCTTCAACAAAGGTCGTGCACACTTTCTTTTTGAAAATCTTGGGTATCCAGCTCTGAAATTACAAATGAATAGGAGGATAGAATGATCTTTATGTTAGACAAATTTGATAAGCAATCCAGGTAATTACTTTTTCGTTCACATTTTCTCAGTGACCTGTTTATGCTACAATGAGAACTTCGACCCCTTTCAGGAGGCCGACAGTGGACTAATGATGCATGATGCCAGAGGAAGATAAAGAAGGAAGGGCAGGAAAAGACATTTTTTAAATATTTGAAGAGATCAAAGACAGTAACAGTTCAGCAGGGAAACACTGTCGCTTGACAACGCTATTTGATATTCCAGGGAAGCTGAGGGGCTGGGCCTCGCCCTGGTTTTACTGCCTCAGCTATGTCTAAGTATGTGACCTAAACATACTGCGTTGATCTTTGTCTTTGTTACTGGACTGCCGTGTTACATACTTCTCTTCTATCACATATGGAAGCATAAATATTCATTACCAGATGCCCTATGATTTACGTGGATAAAATCTCTTTCCCTGTACTTGTCTAATGAAAAAATTGGGTATCTTGATAAAGGGTAGAACAGCAATCAACCCACCAGGGATTTCAACAAGCCTTCCTCTGGTTACAAGACTGGCTTATTAAGTTAAAGTAAACCAACCATGTGCCAATACTACTGTACTATTTTGTTTTTGTAGGTTGTATAAAAGGACAACACAAAGTAAGATGGAGGAGAAGACTGACTGGTCTAGCAGAAAAGCTGGTATTTGGGTGAATCAGCCTGTCTGACTCCGCCTCTCCCTCAATATGTCCATTTCACGCTATCTGTTGCAGACTGTTTTTCCTACCACTTTCATGCTATGTTTAACAGTGACATGCAAAGCACCGAGTGTTGGACAACATTACATTTTGTGTCCCTGCAGATTGAACTAACCGTTGACAATCTCAAAGTATACAACCTTCTAATGAAAGTGCGAATTAAAAGAAAAATGAGGTTTCATGGAAAATATTTCCATTTTATTTTCTGGTTTCATTGCATCCTGTTCTATATTCTTGAATTGTTTCATATACATGAGGAAGAGTTAGTCGTATTCACACAGAGCTGTATTCCCTTCATACAACTTTCCCGGTTGAGTAAACAAGAGAGAAGCCATTGGGACCTATCCAGTGGTAGGAGTGGATAACATTCTGAAACTTGTCATAACTGGCAGTCGGGCTTGCATAAACATATCCGACGCCTATATCTTAGGCTCTAGGGTGGCAGTTAGCTCAGAGGTTTGCTAAACAGGCTAGTAACTGAACGGTTGCTGGTTTAAATCCTGAAGACACTTTTTTTGTGCTGTATCACTGTAGCACCTGTCTCCCAAATCACCCCCAGGTCGGTCTTGAAAATTAAAACTGTTTTTCAATGTAATTTACTGAATAAAATAAAACAAAAAGGATTATCATTGTTATTAACTAACAAATGCCCTATCCCTCTCATTATGGCTTATGAGGAATGCATTCCATGAATAAAAGAATGAGTGAGATAAGAATACAAAGCATAATTCGGTGTGCACCACAAAAAAGAAAAAAGTTTTAAATAATTGCTCAGGGCAAAACTGATTATAGTGGAACCTTTTAACCCAACAATGTATGGAGCAGGCTACCATTCTTCGACAGAAGATTAGCTCAGCATTGCCCTGGTGTTGTTAAAAATGTGTTTGTATTTGACTCTTGCCTGTTAGGTCACTTTTTAAAATGTTTTATATATCCAATTTTTACGGCTGCAACACGTGTATCGGCATTTATATCTGGGATGGGGTAAAAGCCGGAACGAGACGGAACGGGCCGGACGGTACTTTAATGAATTCAATTGCTTTAAAAAACAGCATAGAAAGTTGCACACACGTGAGGAGAATATTTTACCAATCAGAACCGATTAATAACGCGCTGTCATTAACCCGTTCCGGCCCATAAACCTCTTTTTATCACCAGAAAGCTCCCAGAACACTGGGTTCCGAAGCTGCAAAGACGGCGAAAATTATACACACGGCTTTTACCCCATCCATTTATAGCTGACATTATAAAGGAATTCATTCATTTGCTGTCACTTTTCTTTCAGATCTTAAACATCGCACGAGGGTTTCTATCAGTAGCACTTCAGTCACATACATGCATAATAATTTCACATCTTAAAACTTAAGCCCTACCTGATCCTTCTCTGATTTTCTCGTTCTTCCACGCATTCCACCGGCTTCTTTATCTTTATCCGATTCCTTCATCTTTATCTCTGTTTCTCTCCCGCAGATCCGATGTGGAGGTATAACAAGGACAGTTTATTCCAGCAGCACGACTGAGCTTCACGGGACGAGAAGTGGAATGTCAACGCTAAGGTGTGGTTCAAAAAAGGTGGGAAGTGAGAAAGATCGAGCGAGAACACTAAGAGGCAGCATTTACGGAGCTTCAATCCCATACATAGTAAAACAATTACAAAATTACATGTTTGTAATTATAGACTACATATTTAAAACTTTTTATTAATAGTGGACCATCTGTTCTTCAAAAATTAATTACCTATATACAGGTATATAATTACCCATTCTATATATAGATTAATTTACTCAAATAAAATTCAGTGTTTTTTATTTAATAAAAAAAACATAAATAAATAAATAATTCAAAAGCAGTAATAAACATCTAGTAATGTAATACATCAGTTTTTTTATTTTCTGTGGTGATGCCCTCATGCGTTCTATGGTTGCTAAAGCAATACACAAAAACAACTCAGATGTATAGTCTTATACATAAATTACTCTAATGAACAAATTAGTCTCAGGATGAGAACAGAATCGTTAAATTCTGATAACATCTGATATATTCTGACATATTTATGTCCAAATAAGAATATAGTCAAAGGATACATGCATGTTTCATGTGAAGAACATAAAACACACTTAAGTTATGATTGTTTATTACCACTGACCAGCATTATGAAAACACCCTAGGTTCTTTTTCTGTGTATTTTAGGCTCATTTAACTAATGTACTCTTAACACTGGGTCAGCTCTCCCTAACATAATTTGTAAAGGTTCAGTGCAATGCTGTAAACGTGTGAGACTATGTTGAGAGGTGGACCCCACTGATTTCAGTGCACTAGACCAGGGGCTAACAACTCTGATCTGATCACTTTGTGGACCTTTGAGCTGCCTTTCTGTTAGCATCTGACTTACACTGGGACAGGACAGGTGAGATCATTTCTAATACCGATTTTAAAGGCTAGGTGGGGATCTCACCCCTGGTCGAAGCCATGTAGAACTCCAGAAATTAGACTCCAGTCAATAAAGATACGAGACAAGAACACGTGTGGGAACCCCCTGTATTTATACCAACCAACAATTGACAATGAAACCTGTACACAATAACAGAGAGAGGATGCGTGTGTGTGTGTGCGTGTCTGTGTGTGTAGTGTACTTACAGTATGTACAGTGTCCACGTCTCTCTCTCTCTCTCTCTCTGCACTGCCCTTTGTGAGTCTCTCTCTGTACTTGGCGATTATATACTTTTGTTTATACTTTGTGTTTCTATCAATACATCTGTACAGCAAGACAAGTGAGGGAAAGAAAAAGGAGAGGCAATACATGTATTTTAATGGAGTTAAAGAGGCAAGGATTTTGGGATAAAGTGACTGCTGCTCAACAGTCCCTGGGCCCACCGTAGGCCAAAGCGATTAAAGTCTAGGCCATTCAAATCGGTACAATAGGGAAAACAAAGGAGGACCCAATCATGATGAAGAATGCAGCACGCCTGGTTCTCTGTCTCCTTCCCTCTCCTCCTCATCCATTCTCCTCCCGTGCTTCCGGAAGTACTTGTACCTCTGGACGTACAGCTTGACCAGGTTGCTGACTTTGACCGGGTTGATCTCCCCAGTGCGGCTGTGACAGATCTGAGCAAGGATATAAGGGCGGGTTGGTACGGAAACCCACATTGCCAAGTGCTGGTGATGAGGTAACACTAAAACGACATGCATACCAGTGCAGCAGGAATTAGCCATTAACCGAATGGAGGACTATCCTGAAAAACACGTACCAGACCACAGGATAGTAAAGTGGAACAGGAACACGCATCAGTGGTCTACCTTATGCACAGCCTTCCTCAGGATGTCCTTGTACTCATCCTTATTGATGTCCTTGCGCTGGTAGTAGGGTTTGATGGCCAGCTTCACTTCCTCAACCGCCCTCTCCTGAGTGTGCAGCTTCTTTAGATACTGGAAAAACGAATACAGCTTTACCACAATAGTAAAGAAATCTGACCCAGAGTCAGCTTGTAAACCAAAAGATCTGCATTATCTCTGGGCTGCTAGAGCTCTATATACCCTGTCCCTGGCAAGAGAATAGTCTCAAATGCTTTTGAGACTTCATGCACTAATTACTTAATTATACCACAGTTATCACAAATTGATCTGATAAAGAATTCTACTCTAACAAGAGTTGTTCAGTTCAATCCCGTATCACTTGCTAATTAAACAAACTTCGCAGAGTTTAGCTCTACTTCTGTCACGCAGATTTACCTTTGAAAGGCTATCCTTACACATTACCTGCCAATAATAGTCAGACCTTTTTCCTTTACTTTATCTTTCTTCCCTTGGTTTTTAACCTGATTTACCACATTTGCTAATTCTGTTCATTCGTTGTTCGTATGACAAGCAGACAAGTGTGAAAGTCCCCAGCACAGATGAACACAATGAAACAGAAAAGGCCTCACCTTCTCAGGGTCTTTGCTCTCATTTTCCCAACCGACCTCAATCCCACTGGTTCCAGAGGGACCACCATGCAAAGGAGAGGGCGGGGTCTGGGCACATCCGGCACCCAGTGATAGGCCAGGATGCATGTGAGCTGGAAGATTCTTGGTGCACCCCACCAATGGAAGGGAGCTGTGAAGGATGAACTGGGTGGGGGCAGGAGCGGCAGGTTGGGCAAGAGTGGGCAGGGGAGGAACCTGTGAGGAGGAGGAGGAAGAGGAAGACGACGACTGGGGGACATGCTGGGATTGGCTCTGGTTGGCTTGTGAGAGAATCTGGGGGGTGAGGAAAGAGAGAACAGATATTGAATTACAAAGCTGGCTTGAACCATGAACAAGGGGATCTTCAAACAGAAAGGCTGATGTGCTGTTCCTCACCTGACTGGTAGCCTGAATAAACTCCTGGGCTTTAGCTCGACTAGCCAGGTTTGCCTCCTCCATTTTAAACAGGAGAGCCGTCACTGAAAGCAGGTTACATGCAAATATAAAACAAAAGCAATTAGACATGCAGAAAAGGAAAAAGGAAATTGGCCAAGCCCAAGGGTATCAAAGCATTGTGCTGACAGAGAGGTAAAGAAGGGAGGGAGGTACTCACAGGCAAGCACACCTCCAGCGGTGCAGTCTACTCCTGTCTGCAGGCTCCAGGGGAGTGGTGTGGCCACAGGTGGGGGTGGAGGTGGGAGTGGTGGCTTGTTGGTCGAAGATGAGGAGACAGAGGAGGAAGAGGATGAGGAGGGGTCTGTGGAGGCAGGAGGGAGGGAAAGAGAGAGAGAGGCAGCGACAGAGTTGGAGGAAGAGGAGGAACAGGGAGGTGATGTGGGTGCCTTCAGCTCATCTGGGGGAGGCTTGTGGTCTGGAGTAGACTGAGCTATGCCCGTGGCAACGCCTGGGATGGCTTGGAGGGACGGTGGGCTGGAAGGAGCATTGGAGGGTGGTGCAAGGGAGTTGCTTTGGGTCTGGTTTGAGCCATCCTCAGACAAGAAGGGAGCCTCCGGGGTCTTGCAGCTGCTGTCAACAGTCTGCGAGTCTGGCGTGGATTCCCTTGTATCGCGTGATGGGGGCAGGGGGAGCGGGGAGATCTGCGGAGGTGAGGAAGAGGCTGGGGGTAGGCTTGTTGAAGAGGAAGAAGGGGTGGGGACAGGAGCCCTGGGAGGGGGGCTAGAAGGCTTAGCGTTGGCAGGACTTCCAGACTGAAGATCCAACACACCCCAGGAAGCATCTCCTAAACTGCAGTTTGCATCTTCCCCCTCCCCTTCAGCCATAGCACCTCCCTTCTCCCTGTACTCCCTTTCTTTCTTCCCCTGCTTTCGTTTCCGCTTTGTCATGGAGGAGGAGGACGGGGAGGAGGCAGAGGAAGAAGACGCAGAGGTGGTAGAGCTGGGTTTGACCTTTTTGGATTTGATTACAGAAAGATGAGATGAGGAGGAGGAAGAGGATGAGGAGGAAGATGGCGGGGCCAAGGCCAGTGTACCACTCTTACGGGGTTTGCTGAAGTCCTTGTTTCTCCCTGAAATGGAAATAGGCTGGGAGCAGGGTTTGAGGAACGGCGACCTGCTCTCGTTGTCTCTCCGGAACACCACGGCGATGGACCCGCCCACCACGGCGGCGCTACTGCTGCTCCCACTCTGGCCCGCAAGCTCGTTACTGCTGCCCACAACTCCCCCCAGCTTCCCAGGTCCCGCACCCCCCGTGGTGCTGCTCACCCCATCCCTTACCAGCACCGACACCTTGGACTGCAGCTTTCCCTTCCTGGTACCCCGGCTGGGTTTTTTGGACTTTCCCGACCGCCCGGTTTCCTTCTTTCCCCCTTTGTCTTTAGCAGTTTTGCGCAGCCGCTTGGCAGGTGGGAGGGCAGGGAGCGGAGTCGCCCCCACCCTGGGGGTTGAGAGAGGCGACAGGGAAGAAAGGCTTTTGCTGCTTTTTGGTCTGAGTGAAGATTCCGCCTGGCTGGCTTTTTTACTCGGCCGAGATTTCTTCTTGATATGCCGCACAGTTTTGGGCTTCGACTTGGGTTTGGGACTAGGATGCGGGGGCGGTGGGGCTAGGGGAGGGGGTGTGTCCTCCAGGGAGGGGTAGTCGGAGTCCAGGGCCTCCCCATCCAGAGACAACACCTCCACCCCCAGTTTGTCAGAGAACTGGTCAGAGTCATATCCACGTAATCGCAAAGGCGTAAGAGAAGAGTCCCGAGACCGGCTCATTGGTTCCTCCTCCTCCTCTTCCTCCATTCGCCGTTTCCTCTTTCGTTTCTTTTTGCGAGGCTTGTCGGAGGTCTGAGGGGGTGTGTCAGGGGCTTCCTGGGGCAAAGGTGGTGAACCTGGGACAGTGGTGGTGGTCGTAGTGGTGGTTACTGTAATAGTGCGTTTAATGGCAAACAGGTCTGAGCCATTAAGATCTTGGATAGATGGAGGCACAACAGGTCGGCCATCTTTCCTCCTCCTTTCTCTCTCCCTGTCCCTTTCCTGATCCCTTCGTTCTCGGCTCACTTTTGCCTTTCTGCTTTCTCCTCTCTCCCTGCTACCAGACTCCTGGACCCTTTCTCTCTTGCTTTTCCTGCTGGACTCTCCCTCTCTCTCTCTCTCCCTTTCCCGGTTGTCCCTCCTCCTGTCCTTGTCTCTCTCATTGTCCCTGTGCCGATCCTCAGAGGGGCTAGACCACGAGCGCCGGCTCTGCCGCTGGTGGAGTGAGGAGCTCTGAGAGTAGGAGTAAGTGGAGTGCTTTGGACTGTTCCGCCTCTTCTTCCTCTTGCTGCTGTCACTGTGACTGCTCCTCCCTCTGGTGCTCTCCTTCCCTTTGTCCTCCGGTCCCCTCCTTCCATCTCTGTCAGAATCCCTCTCCTTCCTATCTCGGCTCCCTCGATCTTTTGCCTTCCTCTTTTCCCCCTTCTCTCCGCTTCTGTCTTGCTTACGTTTGCGTCTCTCCCGCTCTTTAGAGCTCTTGGAGGACTTTCTGCTCTTCTCCTTCTCTGCGTGGGTGGGGAGTGAAGGAGGAAGGGAGGGGAGAGGAGGAGGAAGAGGAGGCGGTGAGAGGGAAGAGGAGGGACAGGATCTGTATCTCTCCTTCCGTCTGCTGACCAGCTTTCTCCTCAGGTCCCCCCCATCCCGCTCCATCCCCACAGCCCAGTCACTCTCTGCTCTCACCGACACAAAGCCGTCTCCATCTAAAACTCGGAGAATCCTCTCAGGTTTGGGGCACGCGTGACGGAAGGGACTGCCAGAGGAGCGCACTCTCTCCCCTCCTCTGTCTCTCTTTATGTCTCTCTCTCTCTCCCGCTCAGCCCCTGCAGCCACTATCTCGCCCTCTTCAATTTCGGACTTGTCCGAGTCTGCCTCCTTTCTTTCTCCACGCCCTTTGCCCCGATCCCAGCCTCGCTGTCGAGCCCCTTTACTGCTGGATCTCGCCTGCTCTCTCTCCTCCCTGTGCCTCAGAGGTGCCGAGACGGGCAGGTCAGTCGAGTCTGGAGGTGCCCTATCTTTTTTCTCCACCCCTGTCGGGGTTACCTTCAGCTTGGATTCTTTTTCCTCACTGGTCACACTGCTTGCACTACTCCTCCTTTCACTCTCCATCCCCCTCTCCCTCTCTGAGGCTGGGGAGCCGGTGGGGTCAAAAGGGTCATATTTCTCTCCCTCCTCCTCGTCCACTTCCTCCTCCTCTTCCTCCTCTTTTCCCGCCCCCCCTTCCCTATCTTCTCCCTCGGTGGGGTGAAATGGGTCGTACATTTCGATATCTTCTCTCTCAGAGCCTGGGCAGGCAGACGTGGAGGACAGATGGAATGAGGGATTGGAGGAAGAGGGAGGGAGAGGGTGAGAGGGAGGTGCCAGGGAAACAGAGGTGGAGGAAACCGTGTCTCCAGTTGTGTTGGTAATTGCTCCAGCCCCAACACAACCACTGTCATCATTATGGTACCCAACTGCTGTGCTACCATGAGAGGATGATGTGGATGAAGGTGTGGATGAAGGAGTTGAGGGGGCAGAAGGAGGGGAGGAGGGAGAGGTAGAGGGGGAGGAAGGGAGTGGGCTTTTTGCTGTTTGTATTGCACCAGGTGTGGTGTCGGTGGTACCAGTAACACGACTGTGCAAATTTGTTATTAAGCGAATGTCTGTGTTTTTGAATGTGGGAGAGATAGGACATCGGCAGGCGTTCAACAGAAGGCAGTCCTGACTGGTTCTCCATGCGGAAGAAGGACGGTTCAGTGTAGAGGGCAGTTGATCATAAAAAAAAGCTGGAGAAAGAAAATCAGAGACTTTAATTCAGTACTGACCATATCACAGCTGCTCTCTTTTCAAGTAATCATATTGACCTGGTCCTCTCATTGGATAGAGGACAGAGAGAGGAGGTGCGACGAGTGTCTTACCTGACTTTCTGGCGTGCAGACCAGGGGCAACAGAGGACAAGAGAGAGACAGTTGACCCATCTTCCACTCTCACTTCTGCTGTCAGCTCCACATCAAAAACAAAACTGAAATTGGGGAAGCGTGAGCCAAAGAAGCAGAGGTTACCATGTCACTATAATAGTAAGAAAAATGTTATTGTATGTAGAAGTTCCTTGGAGTTCTCTTAACTTGGAAACTACCTCGGAAAATGAAAGCAAGTTCTGACCGAAGGGGCATTCTGGGATCCCAGCTGATTAACACCTTGTCTTCTAGCATCCAGCCGTCTTTCACAGCAAAACATAAAATAACTAATTTCTACTTCAGTCTTACCTCTCATAGGACTGATGTGGGGAGCAATGGAGTGAGACAGGCGAGAGGAATGAGTCTGAGGGCACAGGAACTGCTGCACCCTGCAAGTACGGAGAACAAGGCTTTGGAGAACACAAGTACGTACCGGAAGGTCTGTGTAGAGTAAAGCCAGTAAAGCCATCTTTCGATAACTAGGCTGTTCTGACCAAAAGTACTGAAGGGAATGCAATACAGGATTCACAGAATATTCTGAATGAATGTTTTGTTGAGTTATTCTGATTTAAGTGGTAAAAGACTAAAGGGCAAATTTTATAATCAGTGAACCTCATCATTTCACACAAAACAAATTAATATAGCTTGGCATAATAAATATGAGAATAAGTATAACCAAATTATTAATCTGATTAAGAGGAAACGATAGCAATTATGGTTGAAATGATAGACAACATGACCATCTGAGACAGAAAGAAGCAGAGAGATAGACAGACTGAGTAGGGCCTACCAGGTCACTGGGTTGGACTCCTGACACCTCTCTCTCGCGTTGACAGCACCTAACACCTGTTTTTCTCTCCAGATTTTCTTTCTCTCCTTCACCTTCACCTTCACCTTTCTCTTGCTGAAGGAAAATGCCCCAGGACATTATTAAAAAAACCCATAACACACACACAGGGAATACCTTTTATAGCAAATACACAATAAGGGAGAAAAGTTAAAAAAATTACAAAACTGATGCACAATTTTTTATTCATTAAGTGGTCATTAATTCTTACTCAAACACACCTTTATTTTAGGGCAATCGGCTTCGACTTGGCCAAATTCTTCCTCGTCTTCCATCTATGCACGAAAACAACGAATACACCTCTATTACCATCGATATAATTCATCTGATTTGTAACCAACAACGTGTTCTGTCATTTAGCTAGAGAGCCGTGTTATCATGCATCTGTCCTAGGAGTAGAATAAATTAAATATCTTGGTTTTTCTTGAGTCAGTATGTTTATTTACATTGGACAATCCCTGGCTAGCTAGATTTGTTTGTGTCAATGAGTTTTTCATTCAGACATTCAAAGCATCATCTGGGCGAAAACAGCCTTGCTAGCTTGCAAGTTAATATTAGCGAGTCGATTTAACTTTAGCAACATCACAATTTTCTGTGTTTTCCTTTCTTTTGAAAAAATAAAAATTAAGTAACCAATAATAAGTCAAATATGGACCTATAGTACACCAAAACGTACAATTACTGTATTATGCTAAATTATGTATACAGCCATTGGTTAGCCCTGGTTAACGTTATCGATTTATACCAGGTAAAGTTATAGCTACCTTAAAGATATATAATACTTACTGTGCCTTCTGATAAAAATTGAGGCGGGCCGTAAATCACAAAGTCGTTAAGTTCCCGTGTTTTATTTTGAAATATTTTATGATCTAATTTAAAAATCTATATTAAAGCTAAAACATGCTCTCCCTAAGAACACAATAAAAGGCCTGGCCCGGCTGCCGCCGCCATTATGCTTTCTTTACTGAATACATACTGAAGAGAAAGAATCAATGGGAAATGTTGTTTTCTCTCGGTCGACAAACCGAAAAACAAACGCCCAACATTGAAATTGTACTACAGAACCAGTAGGGCACTGCGACATCTCGTGTTTTGTTACTATGGATTATGGGTATTGATGTCTATTTTTTTTGTTTCTAATTTTAAAGTACATCATTATATTTGGATATCAACAAATCTATACAAATAAATATATTTTTAAAAAGCAAACTAAATAATAATTGCCGTCCTTTTTCCATTTGAAAAAGTCAGTAAATATTTTCAAAATTATTAATTATCAATTTATGATAACACATGTAAATATCCTAAAGTAAGAACATACGAACAGTTTTCTGTCAAAATACATTTTAAGGAAACCGTTCAATTCACAAAGTGGTTACAAACTACTGCAAAAAGTAGTCAATTCGAAGAAATTTAACTCTAGGGGCTGCAATACCAACATTTCCATTTGGATCCACAATATCGCAATTGTATCTTAAGTGTTGAATAATTCACAGGTTCTCAATAACATTTTCTCATATGCTTTAATTGACACTTTAATCACATTGCCATTTAAAATGGTTTAAAAGGTTAATACTACTGAAACAATTCAGGAATGCACTAGATTAATAACACTGCACTAGCTAATCTGTTTTTTCTATTTCAGCATTTCTCCATATGCTTTTACCATCTCCTTTTGTCTCTAAGATACAATCGGTTTTTAATTACTCTCACCACTCTAAGCACTTTAACCGTTTTCTTAATCCTCTTCTCCATCTACCCTGTTTGCACCACTTTCATCCCTACCCTATACCATTTCTCTTTTCACTTGCTTCACCCTACTTTGTGGACCTTCCTTATCTTCAGATTATTCCCAAATCCCAGCCTTTCTCTCTCAAATCCCACCCAGCCCCACCTGATCCCCTTCTATGTGTTGCAGTAGTTCTCTAGGTCATTGTAATCGCAGTAGAAATAGCAGCACTGTTCCACAATCCCTCTTTTCATGACTCCGCTGCCGCCACTGTGTTTTCTCACTCCTTTCTCCAGAAGCAATCTGGCCTCCTGCAGGAGGGGGGCACTGCCCCTCATCAGGATCCCTGTGCAAGGAGGGGAAAAGCAACAGGGTTCTTTACTCAGGGTCCTGAGGAAGTGTCAGATGAATTTTTCCATTCCCCTCTCTGTTTAAGCCTATGGCACAGTAGTTTTCCTATGCTGTTGACTAGTAATAGAAAATTAACTAAAATGTGTTTTTTTTAGGGGCTCAGGAGGATTAAAAGAGAAAGTCAGTTTATCTTAACACTGATGCTTTTGAATTTACTGTACATTCATATATTATTCTGCAATAGTAAATAAATATTACTGATAATTATTGCTGTTGGATTACTGCTTCTTTTAACATGGACAACAAACAACATTTATTTTGTGTAGGACAATACACACCTTTTCTTTGTCTAAGGACCTTCAAATATATGAGTGCGTTTCCTATTTCTGTATATCTTGGTATACCAAATTATGACTTAAGTACATACACGCCGTGCTGCTAGTATCAGTAACCTTAATAAATGATTTAATATATTCTACATGGGCAAATCTATATTTACTTTCATGCCACTATTTTCTTGCCACTATTTTCTGAGGTTATCATTAAATCTGTATTGTCTTTCACAGTTTGATTGTGCATGGCCCTCTTACTGACTCGCACTGATTCTGATCCCTTCCCAGCCCCTTGGCAGTCTCTCACTTACGTATGTCCTCCTCTCTCACTCTTCTTCCAGGCTGGTAAAAGAGTCCCTTCTCGCCACAAACGAACAGGAGAGCTTCCACAAGCTGTACCCCGCACAGCCGACGATTCCCAAAAGCACCACACGAGGAAACCAGAGACAAGAGGCACAGTGCATGGAGAAAGACAGAACGCATCCTGCAGTTGACAAAGAACAAGGTGAAATTTGGATCATTCTCTGCATATTAGTATGTTCCAGCACTGAGAGAGAGAGGGAATCATTTTTACTATGTTAACAGGGAATAAAGGCTTTTCATTTCAGAATTAACACAGAAAGAAATAAAGTGACAAATGAGTAGATCCAGTACTTACATAGCTGGCTGGGTCTTTCTCTGCATGAGTCAGACAAAAATAGTCATGACCCCCAGTTATTTTACCTGATGCAATATATATACTCCTGCCCCCGCCCATCTCCCACCCTACTCTCTCTTCTGATTCAGTTCTAATGCACTGGGATGTCTGGTCTATTGGTGGTCCATCAGTGTGTACACTGTATTTACTCTCTCCCTCTATTAATCAACCACTAAGAGCCCCTATAATTACCCTCACATCCTCCCACTCTCACCCCCCTCTCTCTTTCAGACCCAGTATTCCCAGACTATTTGCACAGTCTTCATGGTTTTTGCTTTCCTCCCTAATATTAATTACCCCTATTAATGTGAGTACATGTCCCATCGCGGCTTTCAGCTCTCTGTCTAATCATTGTACATACCAGTACACCTACTCACCACTAAGAGGCAGTTAACTGTCTCTTATGCTTAACACATCCAAAGTGATCTGTCTACCACTCTTATCCATCAATTGCCACTAATTTCTGCACAGTCTATCCAAATTCTGCCTGTTATTTTCATTGTAATAACATTCATAATTAAATAATTTAATAAAAATATTATTTAAAAAGGTCTGTAGATTTTATTCCTAAACTTGGATGTTGTATTTTTAAACAAAGTCTGTTTTAATTTTCATAATAATATGGAAAAGAGTGGTTTATTAGACATAGGCTTATAAAACAAGAGGATATACAACATAAAAAAAATGTTTTTAGTTATTAATTCATTTAAATTTAGTAATTAATTTAATTTTCTCAAAACACAGATACTACCAGCTATCTTATGTCATCCATAGTTTTGAGTTTTAAGTGACTGTGTGAAGTAGCCGGTTTTCAGAACCTGTTATTCTCAGACCATGGCTGTTTGTATGCGTTGCATTCTTTAGGTCGGTTTGAAAATGTGCGACGGTTAAGCTCTGTGACACTCGGGCGGGAAAGCGCAGAGCCAGCTGAAAATATTTCAGTATTTACAGTGAGTATAGAGAGTAAACATTTTATGGCCTGGATGACATTTAACCGCTCGTTTCCATGTTATTATGAAAATTTGAACAGATTTTGTTAAAAAATGCAACATCCAAATTTAGGAATATTTGAATATTATTCGAGAGAGGGGCTAAAAGCAGTATTTCTAGGCCGGTTTAGTCAGACTAATTTACTAAGGCTAGTGGCGTGTGGGGTCAGCAGGGGCTGCTCTGAAATTATTAGGCCTACTATATTAAAGCTATAAAACTTTTTTATAATGTAAGTTTAAAAAAAATATAAAGACTTTAAGATAAAGATTTATTTATTATGTCCTTGACTTTGAAGTTTTAATTATAGGACTTCAAACCCGTCTCTCAGGGATCATTTTCACTAAGACAGCTGCTTAGTCTTGTCCTTCGCCAACAGCAGATTTAATCATGACCGTAACCTCTGCGGTTGATTAGTCACTTGCAAAAAAAAAGAGGAAATAAATCACAATTCTCGCCAACCTTCATGAAAAGATATAGAGAAGTTTACCTAGTTTAGGTTGGACCTGGGCGTAAAGACACACCAACAAATGTCAGGACAACGTCTCATTTTTAATTACACAGCTGTGTTTGTTAGCAGTGAAATATGAAGAGGTGCTAGCGTACGAACAGAACAATAACCCCAAAAAAACACAACTATGGTAAAGGTAGGAGGAGATGTGGAGGCCTAGGAAATGATATTGAAGAATAGAAGGGAGATAAGGGGAAAGACGATGAGAGGATTAGATTAAGAAAACTCAAATGTGTTTGGGATTATGTGAGAGAGATCATCAGAGGTGTTGTGAGAGTGACGAAGCTGGGCACTGCATGCTGGGTGGCAAGGCACACAAAAGAAGACATTTCGGACATCTCTCTGACAAATAAAATGAGGTAAGAGGGGAATAGGGGATATATGGGAGTATGTGTGTTGAACTGTCACCACGGAGGCATCTGATCCTCTGTGTGTCTTCAAAACTACCTTGTGGTTGTGTTTGTATTATTGTGTTTATATAGTAGATCCATATGTAGAAGTATTTATGTTATCAATATATTTACTTAAACAATTGTGCAATTTTCATAGCCTCCATGTTTAATAAATTACATATTCTTGAAAGGGGATTGTCTATAGGAGACATTTTACAAAGATATGCGTGTCTTAGTTCACAGGTTTTAAGCAATTAAACTATATAGAGATAATGTCAGGCTTCAGAAAAGTCCAAATCTGTTTTAGAATAATCACTTAGCTGTCCAGACTATAAAACTGCATAATTGTAGCCTACATTTGAGTACTTTGTGTGTTGACCCTTTTGCAGAATGTAAGCCAATTAGTCTTCTTTAAAATAGAGACAATCGGCTACTTCAAAAAAGCAGAACAAACACATAGTTTACAATCATAAGCCTTCTATGAGAATAATTTCTTGTCTGCTCCAGTGGTCTGCGTTACGATACACGTTGCTGGAGTCATGGCGCTAATAACTCCTAGTCCTTCCGCTGAATCTTAAACACATACATATGTGGAAAATACTTGCATATATGTTGTATTTTACTGTGTATGCTGTGCTAGCTTGGTTTTGTTTTTGTGTTCTAGTTGTATTGTAATGTTGTATCTTTTGTGGGTGAAGTTTATTCGTGGAGCTTGATTTGGAGAGGATAATCCAGTGTATTAAACAGGGTGACCAGGACAGTGTTCAGACACAACTGATGTTCTTCAACACGGAGGTACTGGGTGTTCTTCTTCTGCCTGTGTTTATATACTTCTATTCTGTGGTGATAAATCATAATTGGTAACAGACTAACATTCTTGGCAGACACTGTGTATACTTAACTAAATGCTCCCTCTCCTCTTCATTGCAGTATGCTCAGTGCTTCTTCTTCAATGAAGAGGAAAGGGAGAGGAGGAAGGTGAGGGCTAGAAAACTATTCTGGAGAAGCTGTAATGTGCTTGTGCTACACCCTTATGATGCATTACATCAGTATTCTGTTGGGCTGCAAAATGTACACCAGCCTTGCCTTCCCGCTGATGTGCGAACAAGCTAAAGTACTGACGTACCTGTACTGCATGTACTCTGTAGCCACAGAACAATGCAGACACTACACCTTTCAGCCAGAAGGGACTCCTATTGTGCACACAGCGTATTTGTTTTTGTATTTGTGTCCTTTCTCCATTCTGTCTCGCGGCCTCTCCTTCTTCTCTATCTCTGGAGGATTACACTCCTGCTGTGTCAGATGGTCCTGATTACCTGTCCTCTCTCTGTCAGATTCAGCGAGCTTGGATTAATGAACTAATTACCACAAGGCTTGCTGATCCACCTTCACTTATCTTTTCCCTCACGCTCCCTCTGCCACTGTATTCATTATTTATTTGCATGCATTTTTTCATCTCCGTGATTCATTCTTTCTGTTCCATATTGTCCCACCCCACCCCCCAACTGCTTCTTGCCATTTGATTTACTTGACTCGTGGACTTATACAGCAAGAGGAACTGGAGGAGGTAGTAGATTCTATACCCTTAAGCAATGTTTTGTCTGAATACACCCGACTAAACCCTCACAAGAGCCTTTCATTTCCCACTTCCCATAACAGTACCAGATTCCACTAGCTCACCCCTAGATGTGAGCAAACCCCGCAGAACTACACTATAATATGCCACAGTACATGTTTCAAGCTCTCCTCTCACTGATAGGTAATACCATGTACCTCTTCAAGACAACACATATCATATCCCTGAGCACTGTCACCTGCTTTCTGTTGCATCAGAGCACACAGGTTAACCACCGGTGTTAAAACCACTCTGTCAGTGTTTACATGGATCAAAAACGTCTCACATGGACTCATATAAACACTGACAGAGTTGATTTAACACTGGTGGTTTTGCTGTGCAGGAGAGCAGCAGCATGGGGTTAGGAGACTGAGTCACTGAGACGTTCTACTTTACATTGAGCCACATTTACCTCACTGTCTCATGCTTCCTGTTGGGGGCAGATTTTCTTCAGTACCTACTGTTGCCTTAATGTCTGCACAGATTAACCAGTCCTGCCCTCACGCCCTCTCTCTCAGTTCAGGCGCAATAAAGTGAGAGAAAATGTCCCCGAATCTGACTCGGACCTGGACTCGGAGGACTCCCAGGACCCCGACCTCATCCTCAGAAGGGTAATGCTGTGCCTTGGCTGGCGATGTTTGCCAGCGTGGGGTTGACCAGTGTGGGCCCTCAGGCACCTGCTTAAACAAACATCACATCTGCTTTGGGACATGGTGCTGAAACTCCACAATGAGGAGGATAAAAAAATATTAATAATACCCCATTGATTATGACAATGACTCATTTTTTGATTTGCCTAATTAGTGAGCCAGCTGGAACAAGGGCCAGCAGCTGCTCCACAGTGTGAACAGGAATGCTTGCAGTGCGGCTTCTGTGTGTGTGTCTGTCAGTCATATGATAATTATTTATGGGTTCATTTATTGTGCGCACTCTGTGCTATTCCCACCCCTCTCTTTCTCCCAGAGGTTGGCAGCAGCTCTGATCTGGTTCATTCGGATGCAGCTGCAGCCTGGGGTGCTGAGGGTTTGCCTGTGCACGCTGCGCATCCTCTCCCGGGATAGGCAGGCTCTAGCCCCCCTGGTCACCGACACGGCCCTGCTCACTCTGGCTAGGCTCGGGGGCATAACCTCACTCCCCTTGGTCCAGGAAGAGGACCAGGAACTATATCCCTACACTTATGTCAATGAGGTAGAAATCACCGCTATGGATGCACTGAGTGAGACGGCTGTCTGTCCTGAAACTGACACTGCTGAGGACCAGCCTGCTCCTTTTGCTTCTGATATCCACACTAATCCAGACTGTGCCAGTGGCAAGACTTCCACTGTTGCCCCGGTCACAACCAATACCCAGGAAGGTTCTACTGACGATAATGACAACTTCACACCCAGCCAAGAAGGGGAGGTGGATGGTACTGAAGTTTATGAGGTAAAAGGGTATGCTAGCATTGGGAGCCACAGCACTGGGATTTGCAAACAACAGACTGATAATTTAAGGGATTCTGGGACTAACCATGCAGAAACGTATACCGCCTACAACTGTGCAAGCACAAGGAGGGTCCCACACAGGCTGCTTACCCGAGGGAAGAGGGACAGAAGAGGAGAGAGAGAAGAGGAGGAAGAGAAGGAAGAAGAGAGTGAGGATGATGGAGAGGTGTGGAGAAAAGAGGCAATGAAAGCCCTCTGCAATGTCATCTACAATAGCCAGAGGGCACAGGAGAGAGCCAGCACACTGAGGTAATGGGGCTGAGAGAAAGAGCAGGAATAATTTGTGTGATGGGGATTGGAAAGGATAGAGAAAAAGCATGAGAACTGATGAGAATTGGCCATAATTAAACCATTAGTTAAATAGACTTATATGCGATGCCTGAGTGGCTCAGTCAGTAAAGCACTGATTGAACCCTCTGGTCCGTTATTCGCAAGTTCGAATCCAGACCATATCATTTGACGTTTGTGATCAGGAGAGCGCTGTTTGGGGCGGTGTAGGTGGGGATCAGCAGGGCTTTTCTCAGCTTGTTGCTTGTCTTCTATTGGCTGGCAGGGATGTGTCTCTCCTCCAATGAATGCCAAACCTCCTATGCAGCACTGTAGGGTGTTGAAAAGACGGGTGGCACCATTGTCAATGGATTGTAGGGACTAATGTTACTTCCTCAACCTCCCCATGTGTGGTGGCAGGATTTGTATCGACAAACTGAGACGCATTAGCCAAACTAGTGATTTAAAACTAAGGAGAAAAGACTAAAATAATTGGTGACAAACTGTATTTTTAAACTGACACATTAAAAAAATTTGGTCTGACAGAGTTTGTAGTTCTCCTTTTTCTAATAAAAACATTTAAAGACATTTTTTCCCCCGATTTATTAAATCTGTGTAATTTATGCCTGGCTTTCTCCGTTGCGCTCAGATTGTTGTCAGGCTTGTCAGATCGACTGAAAAAGGGTGTCCAGGCTCAAGTGCCCCCAAGTGGACAGTTCTATGAACTGCGCCTTCTATTTCTTCTGACAGCTCTGAGGCCTGAGTTGAGACATCAGCTACAAAAGGTAAATTGGAGGAATTCCACTGTACAGTGTCCATGAACCAAAATTATATAGAATTTTATAGAATATAGAAGTGATAAAAGCATTGTGTTTTTTTCTGTCTAATCCTACCCAATTAAATTTACTTGAAGTTTGTCTTTCTATCTCAGGAAAGAGGATTGTCCATGTTAACAGCCGCCCTAAAGCAGTGTTTGTCAGTCCAGTGGGATGAAGGTTATTCTGTGATAACCGACCCTTCAGCACCCCCTGTCTCTAAGGAGGTGTCCCAGAATGCCATAGAGATACTCAAGGCCCTGTTTAACATCACTCACAGCATTCACAGGCAGGAACCTGATGAGGTGAGGTGTCGTATATTATGTAATTTGGGTTTAGTTTTTGAGATTCGTTATTTGGTTTTGGTGCTGATTTGAAGTTAAATTTTTTATTTAGGGTGTTTGTGTTTGTGAATGCTGCAATAGCAGGAAAAACTGGTACTGCTTTGCGTTTTAGGAAGATGCTGCTCTCTATCGCCAACTAGCAGCCGTTCTCAGACACTGCCTTCTGTTGCTCTATGACGGAGAAGAGCGGACAGATGAAATACAGGGGTAAGATCAATGGAGATGGAAGCATAACGTTTTTTCTTGAAAATGATTTACCGCATCTTAACACATGTTTATTTTCCATCGTTTTTTCTACTCAGGAATCAACATGTCTGTCAGTCAGTAATTTGAGTGTGTTTGTCCCTCTCCTAGGCACACAGTGAATGTGCTGTCTGCACTGCCCTTGCAGTGTCTGGATGTACTCCTCTCTGCGCGCCTGACCAGCAACTCACAAGAGTGGGAGGGTGTTAACATGGACTGCGTCCACAGGCTGCTGCTCTTCATGGAGAGACGGCTGGACAAGGTGAGGCGGGTGGGGCAACAGGCACATATCAAAAGCAGAATAGCAGAACTCGAATAGTAATGGGTTTGTAAAATTTAAGATAGGGGGCAAAGTAGGGAGGGGCCTGTATGTATTTATGTACTGTATATGTTAACTGTTTGTTATTTTGATTGTGTAGGAACAGAAACTGAAGGAGAAACTGACTCCAGTTCTAAACCTGTTGACTGAGAGTTGCAGGGTCCACAGGGAAACTCGACATTACCTCCGACAACAGGTCTCTCCTTTCTGACACTTTAGCAAATGTCCACAGTCAGGGGGTGCCCGATCCGGAAGTGATCAGATGCAGGCAGCTGGAATAGGCATGGTCTTTTCACACATTCTTAAGCAAAAACAAAACAAACAAAAAAAACACAGGACTCAGTAATGCAAATAAAGTATTCCATCTTTAGAATTAGATAAAACAATAAATCGGCCACAAAAAACAAACAAACTGTAATTTCGGTCACCAAAAAAACCCCTAATCTAGCAAGGTCAAAAAAACCCTACTCATTTAGACAGCCCTGCTATTTCCCCTTTACAGTCTTTATTGGAAGTGCGGTCTCATTACACAAGCCAAACTGGGATTGTTTGCTTGTCCAGTCAGGCCCGTGGGTGTGGCCCCATTGACTGTGTGCCAGTCTGTAAATGCAGGGTTTGCACTGTTTTGCCTTTTGTGCATGTGTTTTGCAGTATGTTTGTATTTCTCCCTTAGATCTTGCCACCCCTGCGAGATGTGGCCAATAGACCAGAGCAGGGGACCACAGTGAGAGGCAGACTGGTCCGCCTGATGACTCACGTCGACACGGACATCAAACATTGCGCTGCTGAGCTGCTCTTTGTGCTGTGCAAGGAGAATGGTACTGATATTCCTCATTCTGCTACAATAATCATCAGTAATAGGTCACCCACTGTCTCTCTGATTCCCCTGACCTGTCTTTGCCTATCTGTCTGTATGAATGAGTGCATTGTGCATCTCTCAGTACGCAGGTTTGTGAAGTACACTGGATATGGAAATGCTGCGGGCCTGCTGGCTGCCCGCGGGTTGCTGAGTGGAAAGAGTAAAGCGCGGGCTGGCGGGCGATACTCTAGTGACTCGGACTCAGACACTGAGGAATATAAGGAGGCTAAGGGGCGAGTCAACCCGGTGACGGGACGGGTGGAGGAACAGCAACCTGACCCAATGGAGGGGATGACAGAAGAGGAGAAGGAGGAGGAGGCCATCAGACTCATCAGCATGTTCAACAGGCTTTCGCAGTGAGTTTGTGGGCGTGTGATGACAGTGATCTTGGAGTAAAGACATCTCTTCCTGGAATAAGATGACAAAAAAATAAAGGACATGTGTTTACAAACAAATGTAAATTTAAGACAAATAGGGTATGCGAATCAAAAAGTTAAGATAGTTATGTAACTACACAGTGAGATGCTAGAAGGATTTAGTTTATTCTTTAATTTTTAATTGTTTTCCCATGAATATGGTAGATCAGTAGAAGAGCACTTAACATTGGATGTACATTGAGTGACTATTTTGTACTGATCAGTTCCACATACAGTGCATCTGGAAAGTTTTCACAGCGCTTCACTTTTCCACATTTTGTTATGTTACCGCCTTATTCCAAAATGGATTAAATTTTCCTCAAAATTCTACAAACAATACCCCATAATGACTACGTGAAAGAAGTTTGTTTGAAATCTTTGAAAATTTATTAAAAATAAAAAAACCAAAAAAAATCACATGTACATAAGTATTCACAGCCTTTGCCATGACATTCAAAATTGAGCTCAGGTGCATCCTGTTTCCACTGATCATCCTTGAGATGTATCTACAACTTGATTGGAGTCCACCTGTGGTAAATTCAGTTGATTGGACACGATTTGGAAAGGCACACACCTGTCCATATAAGGTTCCACAGTTAACAGTGCATGTCAGAGCACAAACCAAGTGATGAATTCCAAGGGATTGTCTGTAGACTGCTGAGACAGGATTGTATCGAGGCACAGATCTGGGGAAGGGTATAGAAAAATTACTGCAGCATTGAAGGTCCCAATGAGCACAGTGGCCTCCATCATCTGTAAATGGAAGAAGTTTGGAACCACCAGGACTCTTCCTAGAGCTGGCCGCCCGGCCAAACTGAGCGATCGGGGGAGAAGGGCCTTAGTCAGGGAGGCGACCAAGAACCCGATGGTCACTCTGACAGAGCTCCAGCATTTCTCTGTGGAGAGAGGAGAACCATCCAGAAGGACAACCATCTCTGCAGCACTCCACCAATCAGGCCTGTATGGTGAAGTGGCCAGACGGAAGCCACTCCTCAATAAAAGGCACATGACAGCCCGCCTTGAGTTTGCCAAAAGGCACCTGAAGGACACTCAGACCATGAGAAACAAAATTCTCTGGTCTGATGAAACAAAGACTGAACTCTTTGACCTGAATAGGAAGCGTCATGTCTGAAGGAAACCAGGCACCACTCATCACCTGGCCAATACCATCCCTACAGTGAAGCATGGTGGTGGCAGCATCATCCTATGGGGATGTTTTTTAGCGGCAGGAACTGGGAGACTATTCAGGATCGAGGGAAAGATGAATGCAGCAATCTAAAGAGACATCCTTGATGAAAACCTGCTCCAGAGTGCTCTGGACCTCAAACTGGGGCGAAGGTTCATCTTCCAACAGGA
>JAOYSI010025135.1:15738-33269 GCA_025775065.1 Hiodon alosoides | reverse complement strand
TATATACATATAAACTTATATATAAGCTAAAGTTTACGGCAAGCTTCACCTGCAGCCGGGTTGACCGTTTTTTGACCGGCTTAAAAAAAAAAACCTTTCCCTCTTCATAGGCAATTATAAAATACACTCAGCAGTCTTCATCTTGAACCATGGAAAGAAAGAACGTGCACACACTGGACCAAGGGCCGTTGCAATATTCATTCAGTTTCTTTTGACCAGTCACGTCTGTACACGACTTATTGCTGGACGAAGGAGATGGAGTTGTAGTTACAGGCTGCGTAGACTGTGCGTTATTGAGTTTAAAATGCGAAGCTTTTGGGGCGTTTTTGCATGTGGCCGCTATAATGAGCGCCGAAGTGTCTCGGCAAAGATTTTTCTGTTTCTTCAGAGCCCGTGAAATCTGCTTCCAGTAAACTTTAGTATTTGACACATACAGAGGACAAACTGCAGGGCTGGCAATGTACTCGCAGTTGAAACTTTCCCCTCCTTTCTTGCAATTAACGGCTAGCGTGGATAAGCCCTCACCTGTTACTTCCCACCTGCAATGTTTCTTGTCTTTTGTAGAAAATCTCCCGTTGAATGCATTCTTTTCACCGGAGGTCTTCCAGCCCACCTTGTTATTGTCAGTAGCGGGAACCGGTAGGTTCTGTAGAGGGCCTTCTTTACGCCCACTTTCTCTTACGTTCCCAGATTTCTTTGCCCTCTTCACGTGGCTCTTTTGACAATTAGCCACCAAGGCATGCTGGGTAACGCAGGCAAGAACCAGGACAATTGGGAAGTTGTTAAGGAGCTTCATGTCCTCTTCTTAGCCTGCGAATCATTACCAGTAGTAATTATCATCGTCATCCTTATATTTTCTTTATATTTATTTACGGGGCAATTAAATATAATTTAGAAAAGGAATATGATCATGTCCCATTATATATGCCTACTATTGCTAACATATTTAAGGAAGCCCAAATATAATTCAGTCTTACCTGTGAGTGAAAATGCCTGCGAGGAACCTGTAATTCTTTTGGAAACAGACACCTGGAGGCCCTGCACCTTGCCTTTATAGTCTCACTCCCGCCCACCTCCCTCTCGATCACCAGACTTTACTACACAATGAAGGAGTTCTGTTCCATCACCCGAGATTATCAATGCAGTTGGGGGGTTAAAACCTCTGTAGTTTTAACAGGCAGGAATGTTAAGACGGTGGGTCAACCCAAAAAACTGTAACCTAATATGGTTTACTAGAACGACCTGAATCGGAAGTCTTTTTGGATTTCGTAATTAGTGTGCTTTTCACATTGCATCCTAAATGGACATTTGGGATTGGGGCATCGCTCCATGAATATAATCGCCCACAACGCTCTTGTTAAATTGGCTTTCGCACGCTTTTCGTATTATGAATTTATTTAGAAAATCTTTGGTAATTGCTAATATGTATTAGACGGAAATCACATTGCCCTATATATTGCATTTTTTATAGACCTAGTTGGAGGGTCAGTCAGACAGCGGTAAAAGGCGACTAGTAATATATTGTTTAAAATTAAATGACGTATAGCTATTCTTGTGATGGTTTGCTTCAAACTCACTGCATTTTAATAGAAAATATATTTTTTCCTTGCCTGGGTCCACTGTACGAATGAAAAAAAAATGTTTCAGTGTAGCCAACTCGAAGAAACAATTTCTGTTTCCCTCCAAGCGCAGCTGACGCTTTGCTACTCGCTAGGGAGTGCAAAGACCCAGTGGTGTAAACGTAGGGGAGACCGAATGATTGTAATACCAAGCTATACCACGATGACTTATTACGGTATAAATGCTTGACTCCTTTGAAATCATTTAATATTTGGTTTATCAGTTACACTGCACTAGATAAATAAATACAAAATTATTCCTATATATGGGCATAAATCATAAACATAATGCGCAAAAGGAGGCTACCAAATGGTTTTATTGGCCCCGAGAGCTGAAAGTTAGTCATAGAAAAGTTTTTTTTTTTTTCAAGTTCCCCGAATCTGCCAGAGGAAACCTTATCCATGTAGTGATTCTTAAAAAGCGGAAGTACCTCTCTTTGTTATCAAAGCGTTGGGCTTGGTATACCGTTGTCAAGGTTTAAACCATTTTCTCTGCGCTCATCGCTATGTTCCACGCCATTTATAATGCGTTTCTCGTGGAAGTTGCATGTTTTATTATGATTAAATGTTGTTACAAAATCTTTCTCAACTTCTGTAACGATTTGCAGTCTACATAAAGGTCAAATATTGGCTGTTTTATTTTACTGTGACTTGTGAGGGTGGTATAGACAGGGATTTACAACCCCTTGTCAAACCTCCAATATGAATTTTGTATAATTTATCAAAAATTAAACAGCGCCAGATTAAAGACATGTGTACTACAGTTGGTTACCATAAAATATCCTGGGCTCACAAAGGACCGTGGTCACATCTGCCATGTGACTTTAAGACCTGACACTGACTGATAACTTTATTTAACAATTATTGCCTACAAGGAATAAACCTAACAAATCTATGTTCGTGTTGAGGCCTCGGTTTTTTACATGTCGATAACATGCACTTGGGATATATTTTGATGTTACAGTTATTTTTAGAACTTCCATGGTTACACGCCGGAGCATCGGTGTAGTCCCATGGAGATTGTATCACAAATCTATCGTCATGACACTAGTGTCAGGGTAACAGTTCGTTTTTAGGACAGCCCTGCCTGATAATCCCTTTACGTATGAAAAAAAAAAAGCTCCACGCAGTGGGCACTGGAAACACTGCACAAACGGATGTCCTTTCAAAATCGATCGTCTACAATTTGGGGGATGACACTGCAGACGGAATAAACCCCTTGTAATGAAAAATAAATAATTAAAATAAAACAGTGGCCGTTTGGTGACTATTTCGAAATCGAAACCTTATTGCAGCCTTTTTTATCCATATGTGCCACGTATGAAATGTTCTAATTGTTAAACTGATAAGACACAATAGAAATCAGTGAACACATTTATTTCACGCACGAGCTCACATTCATACGTTGATTTTAATTTTAAGTCACAATAACAAATGAACCAGTGATAGAGTTAATAGTCTTGTATCACTGTAACTGTTTGAGAGACGCAAAGCCTCGTCTTTACTCTGAATAATTTGTTCAACGTCTAATAGACCTATAGCATACAAAAACTAACATTAGTTATACATCTTTTAATAATCAGTCCATTGCAGCTTTATCTAGAGTTTAGACTTGTCTGGAGTGATTTTACACTCAACGTATCGTGCTACCAGTGCAAGGCAGATCTGGTTGAAAGTAAAGACTGCTTTGTTCACTTTATGGCTGTTTCTTGTTCTACGTTGATTGCAAAGTTGTTGTTATTTTTTGTTTTACAAACGACGCAAACTACTCTGTACAACACTGACATGAATCAAGCGGAAATTCACAGTGGCGTAAGTGATGGAACGTCTCGAGGCAAACACACAGTCAACGGTAAAAAAAAAAAAGAAAAAGAACAACGCTTTACTGACAACCCCACAGTCACCAGCCTCATGCTGACGAAAATATAGTCAGTTAGGGTCTTCATTGATGAATGGACCTTGTTTCTTTATCCCTTTGAAAACCACACTGAGAACACGATTAGTACGACTTTTCAAGTCTTCTTCGCAGGGAATTTAAATCTGCAAAACAGAACGTAACAGCAGCATAGGTGGAAAGAAATCCTTGAGAACATTGCAGGGTATCATGTAAATTATATTTAAATAATACATTTACATAAATTACAATAGCACTGTAAATGTTTACTAACTAACTAAATTACTACACTCAACTAAATTATTCAACTAAATAAATTCTTTATTTTTATTAGTACCACTAAAATTCTAACTTTTCAATACAAACGTTTGAATACCTACCTCTGTTTTTAGTTGTGAAACCAGCCAATTACATAAGAACATATGCCTTGAAGAGACTGCCAACAGTAGTCTTCAGCCATTTGTTTGACGTCCCCTTTAGTGGTTGATTCTGTTGGTCTGGCAGGGGTGGTTTTCGGGGGCCTAGGCAGAGCTTTCTTTGGCGGGTTGACTTTCACTGCCGTCTTGGCCGACTCTGGCTGGGCAGGGTGCACCTTTGCTGGCACAGGCTGGACCGAAGCGGGTTTGGCTGGGACTTGCTTGGCCGGAGCGGGTTTGGCTGGCTCTACCTTTCCTGGTTCTGGCTTGGCTGGCTCTGGCTTGGCTTGGACGGGTTTAGCCTGCGCTGGCTTGAGCGTCACTGGTTTGGACGTCACAGGCTTGGGGGTCCCCGTTTTTGGCGTCTCGGCTCTTGCTTGGGGTGGCGGCTTCTCTTGGCCAGTTTTCACCGGCTTCTGGGCTGCCGGCTTGGGCCAGGCATTTGTGAAGACCATCTGGGCTTCATCCGCGGCCCTCTTACACATCAGGGGCTTCAGCGCCCGAGGCCCCTCACAGGCGCTGGAGAGCTTCCTCAGATCCCACATGATCTGGGTGTAGTAGTGCCTGGGGTTGTTGTTGTAAGAGCGGCAGGTTTGGGGCTTGCCCACGTACTCGCACCAGTAGGTCTTGTTTTGGCTCCGACAAGAAATCCGAAGCTTGGTCACCTCCCCTTGCCCAGTCACCACCATGGAGCAGGCGTCCTTGGCTCGGGTACTGAACTGGATGGGGTCCTCCCAGCTGCTCTTTTTGTTGTTCTCGCTCTGTCCTTCCGCCGCCCACAGACAGCAGAGGGCGAGCAGCAACGCGCTAGCCTGAGCCCTCATGGTTGACTGGATGGCTGTGCCGAAGACTCTGACTGAGCTGGCAGGACCGCGGCTTCTCCCCACTATTTATTGGCTGCGGACACAAAGAGGGCATTCAGGTGCACCAGCAGGAGGTTTCCTGATGAGGGAAGGCCGTCCTTCTGTGAGCGTTCAATGTATGCATAATTTATGGCTCTTTAGGGACTGCCAAACACCCTGGGAGCACACATGAAATCAATTGGTTGGTGCCCCCACCATATGAAATCAATTGGTTGGTGCACCCCACCATATGAAATCTATTGGTTGGTACCCCCTCCGCAACCACCACCACCATATGAATTCTCCATGTGAGATGGGGCAAAATATTTACTTAAATTAAATTAAATTATGAAGCAAAATAACTCAAGAAAAGCAAATTTAAACCTTAAATTCGTAGACATTGCAGAGCACTCTTAATTAATTGCTGATGTGTAATCGCTACAACAGTCAACCCGAGGCGGGATTAACTCGCAGTAGTTGTAAAAATCAACCCGACCGTTTCCAACATTTCACATAATTAAGCGCAGGGATCGTAATTAAAAACACTCACGTTTAGGCTATCGTTTCGGTTTTATTCCCAGCGCTGCTTTCAGAAAGAAGTTGGGAAGATTAACCCCTTAGCCACTGGAACCCAACGCATGTGGCAAACCCACCAAGAGTGCATTATTTGGGACGCGATGGGGAAAACGCTCAGGAGAGGAGAACAAGTGGGGCCATTATATACTGGCAGTCTGGGAGCAATTGTATATTATATATATAGTGATGGAGGGCAACGTGGAGAGAGGGAGAATTTGTACGGCACACGGGGCGCATACTTCTCCAGACTTTGTTTTCTTAGCAATCAATCCCGGCGGCGGAGAAAGGGTTCCTTGTGAGTGACGGCGGGGCCTGCAATGTAAACATCCGAAGCAGGGCTTGCCTCGGTGGGGGAGAATCAAAGGCTCTGGCTTTACAGGGCCAGGCCAAGAAAGGGGCCAGGCCAACCTCTGCCACACAAAAAAAACTAAAAACCCTGCATGTGAATGTCTTTACAGCTATAGGATACCAACACATCACGCCACACTGCCAAACAAAAGTGTTTTTAAAAGAGGCTTGAAGACTACTTTTTTCAATATATGCATCTATAGGTTTAGGACAAGATGTTCCCAATAAGTTTGTGGAAACACTATGAATGGGGTTTTTCCTTTAATGGGAAATGGCCAAAGGTATGTACTTTCTAAATAGAACACCAGTGCTTGAAAATGACTCTCCAACCATTCTTCTTCCTTTGTACTTAGGTGAGAGACTTCTCACAAGGCCTCATTGGTATAATAATTATGATTTCTAAACATCGCTACAATACAGTGAACTGAACATGAGTAATCTTGTGGAGCGCTCATTATCTCTGTAACTGTTTTGCCAGTTTCAGTTCTAACACTCCCCCCAACAATGCAACTGAAAGCATGCTAAGGTGATACAAGAGTGCGGTCAAGTCCAGCGCTGATCTGTAATTATCTAAAGGCATGCTCTCTGGAGTTCTTTCATGCAATACGCTGAGTTGAAGCAAGGGAGCATGATGGATAACAAAGATGCTGCCCCTAAATGTTATTTTATTTATTAATCCAGTCATTTTCCTTTATTGTTACTGGCGAAAACAAAATATCAGTTGTTTTTGGAAAAGCGATGTCCATTTGTCTCGTATTCCAATCACATCCAGTTACAGGTCTCCCATTTACCTCATTGTTGATCGACAAGATGTCACCGCACCCGTAAGCTTTTCAAAAAGATGAACAAAGAACAAAAAAAAAACAACGAAAAAACAAGCCGTTGGTAAAAACCGAGATTGCGTTACCTTCGATGATTCTACAATGGCGAAAACCATTTAAACAGCACTACCTAATTCTATACTTAAACAAACAGAAACAAAATATATCTATATGGTTTTCACATATAACGTGAAAAAAATGTCAATACCACAGGCAACAGTGACTCACTGAAGTTCAATCTTTATTCATAATTTGTACATGTTCAGCCAATGGGTACACATTTTCAGTGGGGATCCTGACTATTTCGCAAAGCGGCGATGTCCTAACCAACGTCGTACTGGGCACCAGTGCTAGGTCAACTATTATAATAGCACTCGTGAAGTCTCTTTGCGTTAGATTATGGCATTCTTAAAAGTTCTCAAAAGAAGACGTAAGACACTGAGACAGAAGCAAACAAACACCTCTTAGAAAAAAATAAAAATAAATATAACCTCTTGTGGTTTTCAGAGGCCCGTGTTTCAGACCAACAAACAGTGTGAGAGACAGGATGAATGGCCTTGTGTGTTTTTCTGTGTTTGTAGTTTGCAGTTTGCAGTAAACATGACATATCCCTTAGAAGTAGTTTTGTTCTCTGAGACATTTGCCATTTTGATAGTTTCAGACATGCCTAGCAGCTACAGTGGTCTTTAGCCAAAAGATACAGTGGACATTTGATCTTTTTGTTGTCAGTACACAGCCGGACGACAGAGACCTGAGATCTACGGTAAATATCACATTTTGGCTTCAAATAGCAGTATAAACTCCACGTTCTAATTCTCGAACGCTACTATAGCTTAGGAATGGGTTTATTAATCGCACCTGCAAGAGACTTTTCGCATGGTTTCAAATGTCAATAAATAGCAAGAAGAATGTTATGCATCTTTCGAAACAGAAGAGAATTGAAATGATCTAATAGCTGCAATACGATCTGGTGTGTTTTCTCATGCAGCAATATGACACACCTCATTAAAGTAACCGCATTAAAAGGTATGTATTGAAAAAGGCAACAATTAACCCAATACCAGCAGTTGTCATGCCAGGTTAGACAATGACCCATTAGTTGCCTTTTTGTAGTAGTTCAGTGCTTTTGCACAATTCAAGTTATTCTTATAGCTTTCAGTCACAGATAGAAATGCTTGCCCATCGTATTGTACAATCCACACACTGTAGCTGTGTTTTAAATGAAGATATTTTTCATTGCGGTTTTCAAAAGAGCTATTCAAAACAAAAAGAATATATATCCTCTTTTAGATACAACACATGGACCCAGTGGCTATGCTGGGGCAAATAATTAACAACTGAAAAAGCATGGACATGGTTTATAAAACAGATATAAACAAAAATATATATCCCTTTAAATATCCCTTTTCCCAAATGTTTTTTTTTTTTTTTTTTGCTGAAAAAATGGACTCTTATACTTCTCCATAAAGAAACCCTGAAAATTACACAGGATTGGTTGTTGAATCTATTGGTTTCATGGCTGCACAAATGTGGTGGGTGGGTGTCTGTATTGAAGGATTTTCACCATGTAGAGGCCACGTCATAGGGATTACAGGTATATGTCAGAGAGGGCAAACAGATTAACGTGGACAAAGTAGGGCCAGCGGGTGGAGAGGTCCTTGTCCGCTGGTATGACAGGAGTGCAGAGAGGAGGTGACAGGCGGTATCCAGTGATTTGTGAAAATCATGAACACAGGCCCTGTTTCGGTCCTCCTCTGCAGTTAGCATATCTTCCTGGAACTTCCTTTTGTGCTTGGTACAGGAGCTGAACCATACAGAATAAAAGCATTTGGCAGAATATATAATAGTGGCCTGACTATGATGAAAACACTTTACAGTATTCAGCATCTAAATCACTGTGAGCTTATTGAGCTTGGCGCACACATCATTCATTTCCATCACAAATCAGGACTGACGATTTGACAAGTGTGTTGATAATACCAGTACATACTAACATCTACATTTACTCATTTATGATTTCATCTGATATTATTTTGTTACTTGAGCCAGAAAGGCAATAGGTCACAAACTTACCATCAGGAGTGCTTCAGTTCCAGTTCTCCATAGCACTGAAAAAAGACACATTGACAAAGATTAAATTCGCCAATAAAGAGAGACCCAGTGTTCCAAGGCTCAGTCAGTATTCATTTCCAAAGTGTCTCAATTCATGTGCTTCAAATGGACACTGGAGTCAAAGGAGAAAGGAAGAACCAGGATATCCCAGGGGCCTTGACCTTGGGCCGGTTTCGGTTGAGTCAAAGCTAATGAAACAATGTGTAAGAAACTCAGGGTCATGGGGAAGATGGTTTAAGGGTTAAGAATGACCAAGGTTAGGCCAAACCATCATGATTTTAACTTATCTCAGCTGATTTATTGTGAAACGGCAATCAAAACCACATGGTGGCGCTATCCGAAATCTCGACATGGACAACAATGACTTCAGGTACATTTAATTAACTAAGTATATAAAACAGTTGGTCCTTTCTGCAGCTGTCTACATTACGTAAATGTCTCTTCCCACTATGAAAAAGAGCTAGGTCGGTAGGTCGAATTAACATTCAACTATATTTATTTCTTTACTTAACCTTGTTTTAAAACCTGTGTGCGAAACAGATCAGCAGTGAGTTTGCAGAGAGAGAGAGAGAGAGAGAGAGAGAGAGAGAGAGAGGGGGGGAGACACCATGTAAATATAGAATGCGGTGAATCCACAATCCCACATTCCAGCTAGGGATTCACAAGAGAACGAGACAAAGGCGACCAGAGGACGCAGAAGTCCTGGGGTTTTTATCACACAAAGCGGACAGGAAGGAAACCAACTGCAGAGCGAGAGGCAGAGAGGGGCGACGCTGAGGCCCCGATCTTATCTTATCAGTACCTTGCTGGAGCCAGTGTAACCTGCCCACTATATCTCAGGGTGACCTGGGGAAGCTGAGGCCCGGGGAAATTTAGGCATAGTGTCATTGGGAGGGCTGCTATTGGTGTGAAAACAAGTTCAGGTAAGGTAATTCAGGCGCTTTCTACGGCCGTCAACAAACATGTAGCCCGATCAACATAGTTCCGGTCAACACAGAACAGCTATGTGTGTCTGGTCATGCAACACAGAGCGCGTGCCAATCACCAAAGCCAAAAAGCATCCCTGTAGACTAAAACCAGCTCCAATATGTAATATAAAGAATGCGCGTTAATGTCATGGATTGTGACTGACATTATGCCAGGGTTCAATAATTATTAAAACATTAAACATTGTAGTGTGGTATAAAGCTGGATCTTCAGAATTTTTAACACATTCATTTCTTTGACGGCTAAATCACCGTGAAGAGAGATTTGATTGGACGAACATGGTTTATCACACACATATTAATCTTATAATCACTTTCAAATGAGTCTTCCAGGCTAGAGAGTTGCAGACTTCACAGCATATGCCACACACGAACCACATAACATGAGACGTTATCAAGCACCTGAAATCCAGCCATGCAACCATGCAAATATTTACCTCCCGGCTGACATCGCATACAACATGCGTTTACAAACAGCCTCCACTAACCGCCATGTCCCGTCAGTCCACAAAATACATGCAATCAAACACACAACTTGTTATTTATTAATTTTTTTTACCTTGTCATTACAGGGTTTTGGATACCTTGTAACTGTTCATTATGATAACCATTAACACCAATTTCCATACTGGAACAAAAAAATGTAGTGAGCGATATGGTATGATTTCTGTGATAGCAAGCGGTGATAAAGGGATCAGAACATGTAATGAAGACGCTATTTAAAAAAAGCAATCCAACTTTTGCACCATACAAATACATGTATTCATATAAAATAGCTGAATCTTAGCATGTTGTTATAAAAAAACACTCCATAAAGCATAGTAAAAACGAGATTCTGTAGATTACTTTTGCGAGAGCCCTTAGTTTTAAGCAAGGGACAATATTTTCTTTTTAACTTCACAAAATATTCAGCACAAAGAACAGCCAGACCCCAGACCAAAGATTAATTACGGCTTAAAGCTAAACCCAGCACCAAAAATATAAATACACCAACCAACAGTATGTGAGGAAAAAAAAAATCTCCCACATGTATTAAGAAATTTGACTATAACTAGTATAATCGGGTAAAGAAATATCAAGTAAGAAATATAAGAGGAAACGATCTTACTTATTCATGGGTACTGCCTCAACACTATAAAAATACAAATAAGCAAAATGTTAACATTTAGCGATAGTGCCAAGAGTTGACACAACACTCAGCGACACGTCTCATGCGTTCATCTGCAGGCCGAAAAGTGGGCGACCGAGACGGAGTGAAAGAGCGAGGGCGAGACGGAAAGGACAAGGGTCTCCGCCTAGCCTTCACCGTAAAGTGCAAAGTGCTTAAGGAGACTTCGATGAAAGGAAGAGGGAGATGGAAAACGGAAGAAATGGTTATCACAAAGTGAAGTGCCAAGTGCCAGAGACTGAGGAACTGCAAGGAAGAGGAGAGAGAGAGAGAGAGAGAGAAGGCGGTTACTGTCGCTCGTAGGAGAAAAACTCGGGGAGCAAGAGGCTCAACAAGCAGAAGATGGAGAACAGAATCGAAACCGTCAACTGGCCTACGTGCCGTTTTTCTGCCACAGTGTCGTTGGAGGAAAAACCGCCGGAACTGAACTACGTGCCATCACGAGTAAACATCTTAAGTGAATTTAGCAGTGCTCGGATTGTCTGAAAGACTCACTCATCATATACGTCTTCGGTATCCATCCTGCGGTAGAATTTGGCTAGCCTCACTGACAGAATGACACTCGGGATGAGAAATATTGCCGCACATCCCAGGCCAAACCAGAATGTGTTCTGAAAGCATAAGGAAATGTTTAGATATATAACACATAAATAAACATTACATGTACTACAGATTGAGACGTTAAGGCAACTGATTATTTGAGCTAATATATAAACGCAGAACACGTAGAAACAGTAGAATTCAATAATATAAACTCCGGCTACAGCAAGCCAAGGGCGTACGAGATAACACGGGTCACTTTCTCTTAATTTACAGCTTCCAAATATACCTGCTGTCACTTGACTTTGAAGCCCTTGACCTCCTGGGTAAAAACAAGCTTGTAATAAACTTGTATTTTTGCCTTACCACACAGTTATCATTCAATTCATTCTCTAAAAGGCATGAATCAGAGGCGAGGTTTCCTGCTCTTAAGGCGGGTTCGAGGCTGACGCCCATGCTAATGTTTACATTCCGCGTGCGTGTGCTGACGCCTTGGCCCCACACATGTGCACCCGTGCACGTGACAAAGCCGCTTTAAAAATCGCTTTGAGTATCTGTGAAATCCCAGAGGGGACTGGGATAAGAGCACGGGGGAGTGGTGCACACTGTCGCATACATTATTCCCAACTGCCTAAACACCGTCTCTTCCTGCTCAGACTCCCGGGGGCTGGGGCTGCACACAGAGAAAACCTGTTCGCCCGCGGCGTCCGGGTATTTCTTTACCGCCGTCCGGCCTCAAGGTGAGGCTGATGGACGTATCTCCCTCCCCTTCCCGACACCCAATGTTCACACAATAAAAGGGCCTTTATGTCTCACCATTGAGTCCACTATGAAGCTGCAAGCCACAGTCTCCACCGTGTCGATGATGTTGCTGATGGGCTTACAGGGCGCGACTCTCATCGCCAGCTGGGAGCCAATCAGACGATCAAACAATCAACAATCAACAAATGAGCACTCCTGCTGTCACTGCGCGGAAGCCAAAACTGCGCAGAAACTGAATGATCCGTCAAAAAACAGGAAAAATCTCATCGAATTACTCACAGATGTTCTGACCCACTCAGCGTACTGAACGAAGTAGTCAATGAGGTTCTCGCTGTATTTTGTAGCTTCCTGTTGGAGCCGAGAATAAATCATGAGCACCGCGAGTTCCTGGTCCGTGCTCACATTCCATTCTTTGAACTTTTCGGATATCGGTCAATTGCTGTTACCTGTTTCACGGCAGATGATGCATTATGGGAGATGAGGTATTGGGCTCCGTCAATGTTGTTGAGTAAAGTACTGATTTTGTTCTAATCAGCAGGACAAGGCAAAAAAAAAATGTGTGAGAAAACAGCACCAGCGCATTCAACATGCTAACCAAGTAAATAGGGGTTTTAAAATGATGTCCCATACATGTCATGAACCTAGCTTTTATAAAACAGACTCACATACATACACATGAACAAACTCCCATGAAACTGCACATTCAAGAAACACATCATTGATATCTTTATTAACCTACATGTGTTGAGAAACTATAAATGGTCATTCAAGGCTGTTATGCAGTCTCTTGTCATGATTGTATATCCTACTGTGGGTTGGCATGAAACCTAATGTCTATCCTGGATCCACATGGGGAAAGCGGATTGGCTGTTCAGCGTGCACTGGATCAGCATGGGGAAAGCCGATTGGCTGTTTAGCGTGCACTGGATCCACATGAGGAAAGCCGATTGGCTGTTCAGCATGCACTGGATCAGCATGGGGAAAGCCGATTGGCTGTTCAGCATGCACTGGATCCACATGGGGAAAGCCGATTGGCTGTTCAGCGTGCACTGGATCCACATGGGGAAAGCCGACTGGCTGTTTATTGCGCACTTACAGGGAGGTCTGAGGTGGTCTTCTGCAGCAGGCGGACACTCTGGTTCAGAGAGCTCTGGGAGGGACCACACAACAAAGAGTCAGACACCTAAATCATAAGTAGTCACACAGGCTGCTCAGCTGTGATGGAACAACGTTTCGCCATTGTGCATGCTCCGAACATGGCTGGACAATGCACACACATGCTTACCAAACACACACTCAGAAGCACTAAACACTCACGCACACGCACCAAATACATACACGCACGCACGCACGCACGCACACACACACACTCAGAAGCACCAAACACATACGCACATGCACCAAACACATACGCACATGCACCAAACACATACGCACAAACACTCACGCACACACCACCAAATACATACGCACACGAACGCACACACACACACACCCAGAAGCACCAAACACTCACGCACACGCACTAAACACATATGCACACACACGCCAAGCACAAAAACACTGGCACATATGCACACACACACACACACACACACGCTGATGCGCAAATATGACTGGAAGAAGAAATGTGTTCTGCCTAGTGATAAAACAGATGTTGTGAGATTTGGTGCTCCGTGTTTTATTTAAAGTGATACCACTTGATCTTTTAAGCGTAATGACAAGACGCAATGCAGCACGTTGACAACATGCTGTATGGCAAGCCACGTTATCAAGAAAAAAATAAAAGGTTTGCTTTTTAAAGCAACTTTAGAGATTCACGAGCATCACTGGCGAGGAATGCTTAACCTTGCTCTAACATATTTCTTGGCCGCCATTAAGAAAGGAAATTGAGAGTAGAAAGGAAAATTAAAGAGAAAACTATGACAGACTTCTAATACCATAGGTTTAAGCTTATTGTTAGTAAACCACTGTTATATAAAAAATGACTTTACCCTGGAATAATAAATGTTGTACATGTGTGTAACGTGGGGGGGGAAAGAGGGAAAAGAAAGCTTAATGCAGAAGAATTACCTCCAAGAATGCCCAGAGGGCATCTGCGTTTAAACTCAGGCAGTGATATGCGGGCCCAGATTATGACTAATATATCTGACAGCTTTCAGGAGCATTCTGGAACGCTGCCGTGACGCATCTAATGCTGTCCGAGCCTCTGCAAAGCCGTGGGTTCAGAGGCGAGCGGCGGGTTGGCAGCAGGCCGTTAAATACCAGCAGCAAGCGCCTAACTTCCGCGTGACCCCGGGCGCTGTCGCTAACGAGCAGGTCCCCGACGCACAGCCCTGGCCCGAGGGGAGAGGACTTCGCGCCCCAAAGCCGCGGCTTACCGTGGAGTTCTGCATGGGGACCACCTGCAGGCTGTGGATCCGGCGGAGGCTGACCGCCTGCTCCTTCAGGGCAGACCTCAGCGTACCCTGTGGCTACCGGAAACAAGGCAGGGCAGAACGCGCACATCAGTCAGCACACAGTAAGCCGGGGGCAGCCAGCAGAGCCTCTTGCGCTGCAGACATTCTGCGCGTTGGTACTCGGTGCATGTTATAGTGGGCCCTCGCCGTTTTCCCGTCGGGGAATGAATAGGCGGCTTGTTTGGCCACGGGACCCAAAGGGAGACCAGACCGCTAACAATGTTTCCAGAAGACCTGGTGACTGCCCAGTAATGTAGCCGGCTTTCGTAAACACATTCAAATTCAAAGCGGTCCTTATACGGCAAAGCTCCGTTCAAATTAATTACTTCTCTCATAATAAACGGATAGACAAGTTTAGGCACAAAATATTGTAATTGAGGTTTTTTTTTTTTTTTTTTGCGATTGGCACTGGACTTACCAGCTGGTCTGCCTTAGCCTCCAAATCATTGGCAAATGACAGCAAATCCACGCGTGTCAAACCCTTGTTGGCCTACAAATAAGCGAAGCCACAAATTACACCGTTATTATCCAATCGATTAAAGCAAAATGATACCATCTACCACAAAACATGCCATGATCTTTCCTTCATTAGGCCGTTTGTACAACCTAAAGTAGGGTGGACAACTGAACACTATATCATTTGGGCTGAGCCGACCAACAGCCAAATAATTACAGAATCGCTGGAATTCTAGCAAACAAATTGAATGGAACGTTCACAGAGCGTGTTCTGAATAGAAATATTCTATCTTACCCAGTGGCACAGAGAAAAATTGCCTCTCACTCTTATTTTTCTCAGTAATCTTCTGCTAACAGCTAGCTTTAAACGAATACACTAGTAACGTAGAAGATAGTTGCGTCAAAAGTTGTGGGTGAAAGGATTTTGGAGATAATTGTCTAAATTCAACGTAAACTCTTTGGTGTGTTTAATTTTTCGAGGGAAAGGTGGAGCCCAGATCAAAGATTAATTTCTCTTCTTTCCAATAAGCTATTATATGTGACATTTGTGAAATATAGATTTTTGATATTTGAGGTTGAAGAGTACTAGGGTACTAACTACAAAAAATTCAATTGAAATGAATGGGATTCTTTGAATTTTCCAAGCTTAGACTTCACGATTTTCTTGCATATATGTTTTCCACAGAGAGCAAAGCGCACCGCCATGACAGTGACATCATCAGTGTTTGGAAGTAAATGGTGCCTTCCGGAAATGTACATATAAGGTAGAACAGATACTTCTCTTTCGAATGCTGCAACATTGAAAAAAAAAATTGTAATATATATTTTAGATACAGAGGCTAAAACAGAGTAAGATTGATCAATAGAACGGGCACGCGCTCGAAGTTGATAATGTAAATGTAAACTGAGGGAAATTTCCGCCACATATTAGTATAGCGCAGATTCTACAGAGATTCTGAAACTGAGCACTTGCTTTTGTAACATCCGCTGGATTTCCTGAAATGAGTTGATTTTTTTTCCTTTGTATTTGTCCTCCCTACATAGAGGATCAGTAATATCTAAAGTTATTTCCCATTGGTGAGAACCACGTCGCTCTCGGCAGAAGAACAGCAAAAACGCAGCTTGCACAGAACGGCATTGTATACAATGTTTGTAGACTTTGACAGATCCAGTACAAGACCGAAAGGCCATAACACGTGCTGCTTCTGGAAGAGTGTAGAGCAGAGGGACGGACGGAAAGCATTCTTTTGACGTCAGGGGTTACCTCTTCCAGGTAAGCTGGGTAGTTTATGTGGCCGACTCCGGTACTGTTGAAACTCAACAGGTTCTGCTTCCCTTCAGGCTGGAGCAGGACGATGCCTGTCAGGTCCACCTTGACGTCCTCGAACGCCTTGGTCACGTCTTTGGTGTACTGAAAAACAAAGGTCGAGTGGATTTACTCCTATACCGAAACCACAGGGACTGCCCAATAAGAGCGTGACCGGCACGTTCAGAACTCATTTGCGTGCTTGTTCAAGTGAAAAGTAATCCAACCATAAACTGGAAGAGTATAGACTACATCAACAGAAGATTTAGATGAGGACACTGGAGAAACTTTTATTCAACTTTTGATGATAATGTTGGAAAATAACATTGATGACAGAAACATTCTTTATCTCTCATAGAATTCATTCTTTTCTTTCTCAGGAATCCTGGTTAATGAATGTCCGGTTCCCCAGAGCAACCAAAGAACTCTATAGGACTACCTTTTTTATGGGCTTAATTAGCAGAGTAGCTGCCTGGGTAACCTAATTCCTCTGCACAAAATATTCATTATGCAGGCTCTCCCTACATGAGATGTTTTTTGTTTTACTCTGTTTGTGAATTCACAGATTTGCATTAAGAGGCAGCTCCATGACCTAAATTTGCCAGTTATTCAGCCAATAAATATACCAAGACTTTATTTCCCAGCTAAGTTATATAATGTACAGTGGCCCCCAAATTAATATGCCTGACAAATTCAAAACAAATTAAAAATACAACTGCACAATTAGTTTCATAGATACATGAAATTAAGAATATCTTAAGTTTAACAAATGTTTTTCTATTACAATGAACAACACACACACAATATGCAACTGGTTTCTGCATACAATTCAAAAATAGATTAGAGAAATAGCAATATATAAAATCGAATCTATAATGTTTCAAGCATGCATTGTTCCATTGAAAACTATGTAGCTGGCTCGTCTTTGTTCTTTAAAATAGTGTGAACAAAATTTAATTTTTTCAAAAACTCATTTTCCGTGACATTTATGAAAAACAGGTGTTCCCACACATAGACCAATCACAATGTCAAATTCACATAAACAGAACTGTTAGGAATCCCCACAATTACGGATTAAATGCCTGTATAGACATACCCCTGTTACACGCACACTTTAAGTAATAATATTAGTATTACAGTATACACATTAGTATACACATTAAAGTAACCTATAGTTTTGAATGGGGACTCAGCAGGGAGAGCACGAGAGGTTTGGCTCGCTGAAA
>JAOYSI010025135.1:0-15638 GCA_025775065.1 Hiodon alosoides | reverse complement strand
AGTATACACATTAAAGTAACCTATAGTTTTGAATGGGGACTCAGCAGGGAGAGCACGAGAGGTTTGGCTCGCTGAAATGTGCACTGCATACCAATGTATAATCTGTTTATGTACATCGATCCCCCTGTTATAGGAAAGTGCCAACCTTTGTTAGTGACTGTGAATGTGAAGGCAGCTAAATACATGGTACGTTTCACTGTGCAATACAGGGGCACACTACGGGCCGCGGTTTTCATTATGCTGTGGATACAGACATGCTCTGGCGCGCGAGTGTACGAGGGCTTTGTCGACACTCACCAAGCTGATGTTTAAGACGGCTGTGATGTTGAAGATGTTGTCCAGATGCAACGCTGAGTAAATGCCACGGTTCAGTTTGCAGTTGCTGAGAGAGTGGACAATCGAAGGAAAACTTAAAAACCATGGGAAAAGACTCTATAAAAGGCATAAGTGACAATAATACTGTATGCAATGTACTTTTAGACCCATTTACTGCCCCCTGGTGAACAAATGTGGTACTTTTGTCTTCAATGAATTCTTCAAATATATCACTACTTAATTTATATAAGTCATGTCCTTCTTTCATAATTCTAAACATTATTAAAAAAAGGGCCACTTCATCTTTGTTGTGAATGTTTTTTGAGACATTTGTTACATGAATATAAGCCATTACAGTCAAACTCACCATTTAAAGGATTACATTAATGTGTAAATTGTCCTCTTCTAATGCATTTCCACTGGGGTCATACCCATTTTCTATGTCTAAAGACCACTGTTACCAATGGCTGGACCCGTTACCTATGGCTGGACTGTTACCAATGGCTGGACCTGTTAAAACTGCTCTCTTTCATGAGCGGCTCATTGTCTTGTCTACTCAGATACTTTGGGATTTGAACTCATGCAGGTTTTACTCCAATGGTTTGTTAAGAACAGAAAGCGTTATTTAGGCAAAGGACTGCCAAGCTATCGAGATCATTTACTATCCCAGATTACCTGTAGACACTATCCACAGTCAGGTCAATCTCAGGGTTGTTATATAGAAAGCCAGGGATGAAATTCTTCCAGGCAGGATTCACCAGATATGGGGTGTCCATCACCTGCAGAACAAGACATTTTATTTGTGTGAGTTAGCTTGTCGTCTTGAGGCAGACTAGGTCACCTTATGTCGCTTACAGTGCTCAAGTGTTTCCAATTTTTCAACATCCTATTGCATGAAACAAAACCAAATACATACAGCGTATTGGAATTTGGAAAAAAAGTAATACGTAGTTTAAGCGTAGGTGACAAGCAGAGGACTGAAAGCTGCTTCGCTTTTGGATCGTTTGTGCTGACTGACGACTTGCCTGGAACAGCTGTTTGGTTTCAAAGGGCTCACAGACGAGCTTCTCCAGGTTTCCCCCGACCACAAAGGTGGAGGCCACCACTCCCATCAGCACCCAGGAGAAGATGAAGCTGAAACCCACCCCACTGACAGGGAGGAGGAAAGATTCAGTTCCCATACAGAAACGACTGGCTTCTCATTTCTACGGGTGACATTACTGCATGGTGACTGAGATTAGGACCAGAGGCGCACAGGGCCGAACGCCAGGTGGCTCTGCTCTTGAGCAAGCTGCCTACATATACTTTACTAATAATCCAGGGATAGATATGCCCCAAATTGCTTGCAGAGGAGAGAATTCTGTCTGAAGAAAAAAAGTGTTGCATGTCTCGTAATCTCCAACAACTGAAATGTTGTGATTTTGATGCCCTGGAACCAGTTGTTTTACTTATACTGCCTTCCTAATTATATAACTATACATTGTTCTGGGATAGAGCTTCTGCTAAGTAAATCTAAATGCTATATATCACATATGCATGTCACTAAAGCGTGGCAGTGTGTAACATTGCAATGAAAGACAATTGAATGAGGTCCCGGGGCACTAATTGACCACGCAGGGGGCTCACGCCATGAGCAGGTTGCCTCCGGTGTTGGAGATACAGCCGCGGGTCGTGGGCGAGGCGTGCTTGTCGTGGCCACAGATGCCTAACAGAAGGCCCAGGAAGTTGAAGGCCAGGATGAGCACCACCATGCAGCACAACATAATGCAGCATATCCACCTGCAGGGGGAGCCACGCAGACAGGAGGATCACCACTGCAGGGAAGCAATCATCTCTCATTCCACTGAGTTTATTAATCACTGAAAAGGCGGAGCACGTGAGGACAGGCTAGTTTCCACACGACCAATATTACAAAGAATATCTGAATCAGAGTGTTACAGATTATTGTCCAAAGCCCCAGATTACAAACAATGAAGAACACTGCCCTGGTGGTGTCTGTGGTACCTGTAGAAGTCAGCTTTGTCAATAGTTGGGTAGTAGTCCTCGATCTTGGAGTGGCTGTGACTGATTAACATGGTGAAGTTGTTCAGGGAGCTCTGTACGGGAAACTTTTTTGAGAAGCTGGTGATGTCTGAACCAATGCCATCCAGGATGCCTTTGACATCTGCCGGGGAAACGCACAGGGCAGCCAGACAGATGAACCGTGTTTATTCGGAGAACTTTGCATACCAGGCTTCTGTCGGCTTGTGAAAAGTTGAAGAAAAGTGACACTGCCCATAAATTTAAATCCTAAAATACTTACAGCATTTAAAATACCCATGTACATTTCTGTAGCAAAGCACAGCAATAGTTATGGGAGTCAGATCCAGACCACGTCTTATTTAACTCCAAAAGAAATTACTGTACAGGACTAAAAGTACAGTACCAGGGCTACAACCCAGAGCCAATCTCACCATCACTGTGTTCCGAATCAAACATTTCCAGAAAGTAGTAACATGGAAACATGGAATGCAGACCCGTTTTTACTAATTCAATTTCACAGACATCGACATGCACAAACTGTGTGTCTGGCTGGCCAATGCAGAGGCACGGTGTTTCAGAGGTTGTCTCTAAACAGACCACTTCTGAAAAAGGTCAGCTATCGTGTTAATTGGATATATTTCAGGTCATGCTGGGCCCTTGAATGCAACAAACGTTTATTTATCGGACGACCGAGGAAAAAATCAGATTTAAACTGTCCCAAAAAAGTACGCTGGATAGTTTAATTAAATGAAATATACTTCTGCATTGTGACAAAATGAACGGTGGCATTTGTGGAAAAATACATTTCCGTAATTTTCGTAAATATTGTTCTGACTGTGTGGATAAAGCACATTCACTTACCCTTAGTTAAATTTATTGTCTGTTCCTGCACCATGGTAGGGGTTTCATTAAATGACGTGTACCCCTAAAGGGAGAAGAATAAACAACCAATTTTAAACCAAGAGACCCTTGACTTTTTAACAACTGAACACTTTCCCAAGGAACTATGCATTATTCATCAAAAGCCCGGTAAACAGTATAAGAAAAACAGTTTAAAAAACAACATTTTTCTGCCAGAGTTGCAGGCTGTTTCCAGGAGCACCTGGTAGAGTACCGTCGCCCAAGTAAAGAGATCATGACTAATCATGCCCTCGAAGTGGATGAAGGTTTAATAAAAAAACCGCTCACCTTTCTAACTACGTTACTGAGGTCAGTCTTAAGGACATTTGTCACGCTGTCCAGCTGTTGGCCCACATCGGGCAGCTGAAATGCAAAGAGACACAGACGGTCAGGGGACTGCGTGTGCTTTTAAGGCACGGATCTGGAGCGGGGGACGAGGGCACGTACCCCGGAGAAGTTGGCATTGACGGTGAGCTGCAGGAGAGAGTCACGGACGCTGGTGCACGTGGGTGTGGCCGGTGACTGGACGCAGACCGGGTCATCCAGAGCTTCTTCGATGCTCGCTCGCACCAGGCTCAGGTTGGACTGCAGCTGGCCAGAGCCCTCCTGCAGGGTCTTCAGGGCCATGTTCATGGTTTCCAGCGCCTCCTTGGTCTCCCGCATGGCTGTGCAGGGCAGGGCCAGGGCCGAGAGTTAGGGTCGACCAGGTCACATCCTCGCATTTAACCAGCTGGTGAAAACCCTGCACGGCTTGTGACTTGTGAGCAAGATAAACATCCTACTCCAACTGGTCAATTACAGGGAACAAGCGACTTAATCAGGTACTACTGCTTTGTTTTGGGGCTGTAGTCGTTTCAGTTAGTCTAACTAGAAGGTCTTTGGTGTACTTATCAGTACGTTGCTTGCATCAAGACCAAACATCACATGCCACATTAATCGAATTATGGAGACATACACAAGGCATCAGTAGAAACGGGAATACAATATTCATTTTACGAGTTATTGCAAACTATTTCTAATCTTATTTTTCTTTCAAGGTGATGGGATAGGATTCGGCCAATGCGACATCACTGTAGTGGGAGTAAAGAAGGGAGTAACAGTTGCCATTTGGAAGGCGCAGGGAACTGGAGCACCACTTTCACGGGGTTCTGTGACACCAGGGTAAAGTCAGGGGTCACCACTTTCAGGGGGGTTGAGTGACACCGGGGTAAAGTCAGGGGTCACCACTTTTAGGGGGGGGGGCCATTGTTACCTTTGATGGCCCCTTCCACCTTGACTTCAAGCCAATAGCGTAAGAAAAGAAGCAACACAAGATATAACCCACAGGGTAGAGGTAGAGACAAAAAAAATACCTGCCGGAAAGGTGACATGAATGAATGAATCCACTAGCCTTCACCAGGCAAGTTCCACTAGAATTAACAGAAACTTCCTGCCAAATTAAAAATCTGTTTTAGCCCTACCATTAACTGAATGAAAATATTTGAAAATCAGCCATTCAAATGTATTTGTCCTTCTGTATTACTTAAAAGGAAAATAATGACATGATTGAGAAAACAAGTACAGGGCACTAAACATTTACTCGTACCCTTGTTAAATATAACCAAAAAAACATGGTTCAACAGGAAAAAAAAAATATGGTGGAATAATTTTTTTATTAATTGAAAATAAGCTTCAATGAAACGCACACAGTATTCAGAGGGCACAACGTCTCTCCTGTTTCTCGGAAAACTTTACAAATCAGTAACATTAGTCTCAATGTTTAATGAAAGTTCTACCATCCTGCTGAAGAAACATGTTCAGCGGGTTGAATAAGCACGACGAAATCGGATTAGTCAGAGAGTAGGCAAATGGACTGGTCAAACCAACAATGGGCCTCAGTCTGCCCCGTGTCACTGCAGCCAGACAGAGCCAGAGAGGTATGGTCAGGTATAGAGAACATACCTTGGGCCATACTTAATATGCTATCCAGAGCTGGGATCACGTCCTTCCCCAGCTTCTTATGAATCCGGCTGGCAAGCGTAGGACCGACAGCTAAAGATGGAAAAATAATGTAACATTGTCACAATGAGTCAGTACACAAACACAACTAAACAAAAAACAGCCAAATGTAGTCACCTTAGAGGCGGTTTTACGAAACGATGACATTGCAGTAAAACAATCCCCCCAAAAAACATGTTTCCCCAAATCCCAAATCCCCAAAATGCTTTAGCAGTTTAATCATTCCGAACAAATATGTTCGTTGCGTGTTTTCCCGCAGGACACTTGAAGGAGGCTTGAATACAAACACAGTCAAAAGACAGAACTTACTCTCTAGTTCCGTGACGACTTGGTTCTTAGCAACAGCATACTGTGCTATAAGGAAGTCAATTTGCTGTAAAACAAACAGATGTCAAGCAAAAAATGAAATTGAAAACCTTATCCAGTAAAAGTATACATTAGTGAGTATTGTGTGACATGTGCCTTGCTTAGGAATCCAGGACAGTGTTGAGTAGGTCAAGGAAAAATGATTTAATGCTAACCTCGACACAATGGCGACTTTTATCGGAATAAACTGACGATTTGGTCAGACATAAGTACTACGCAAACATGCTCAGTAATAACAACGCGTAGTGGGGAAAACAACCCAAGCGTTATTTCTTACTGTTGGAGTCTGGTTGGCGAACGTTTGCATGTCCCTCATGTTGCTGTTGACCATTCTCCGTATACTTTTGAGCTGCAAACTCAAGTTCTGGTTGCCAGCGTATGCGCACAAAGCACCCGCTCTGTGAACACAGAAAGCCCAGTGGAGGAAAGGAGGGACCACATGTTATTATACATCTGGACTTTTAATTAAAAAAAACAAGTGCTGGAGTCATATATGTTTAAATAAATATGTATGTGGCAATAAAGAAAATGTGAAGGAAACAACCACCTTTGCAAGCTAATTGCATCAGTTCCGTTTACCGCTAGATGGCAGTGCATACATATTAAGAAAGGTGTCGCTCGTCGCATGGGTCCGTTTCTGGAATGAGCTAGGAGGCCCCTCGCTGTGTTTTGTATGTTATAGGTTTAAGTGTTAAGTCATTCATTTATTTGGACTGTTTTTTTAAGCGGGCTCATCTATTTAGGTGGTAAGTTAAGGTGGTCAGAATGAAAGATCTTGTAAGCAAATTGCATTTTGCACACAGCAAAGCCGATTTACTTTACAAATCAGTAATTACAGATGCTAAGAAACCATGCTTTCCAAGATAAAATGCAATTATTTCTTAAGGAAGTACAGCAGTACTAAAGACGCTACCTGTAGTACATATAAACATTATAGTTTAAGATCAAGGAGGAGAATGCCTCATATCATCCACCTCATATCATATCGCAAGGCCACTGCAGATCCACCTTCTTATCTGGCCCCCATAACAGAGGAACTGTGGGATAATTTGGGATTATGTAGCTCTACACACTACAATGCCACGACACAATAACTATACACACATACCACGCACACCAGACAGGCTCCCTGAACTCAACAGTGCATTGCGAACAAGAGACAAGTTAAGGCCTTTGCTGTTCACCTGCGCGGCATCGTCCGACAAAACGCTCAACCAGCCACAGAAATGGAATATCTCCCTGAATGGCCTTATACAGCCGAGACACGCCACTGCCTGAGCAAAATCTTGTTCATGGACGTCAAGGCTCCGGAGGGCTACTTCTTTACTGTTTCGCAGGGAGTTGACGTGAGAAAGGAGCCGACCAATATAGAACTGTTACATTTCACCTTTAATCTGTGGCACAGCGCCACCGGAGTGACAACGATGGACAAGCACTTTGCTAGTGGGCTAACATCGCTCACCGCACGCCGTATCACGCTGGCGTGCAGCATTGCGCTAATTATAGACTTGATGTTCTTTCTGCAGTTATCTCAGAGATGAGAGACGATGAGGATTGGGGAGGGGGCGGAGGGGCATCTGTGCTATTCTCTCTCTGTCTTCTATGATTCATTCTCTATCACGGGTTTGTGGAGAAGGTCCCAGGAGCCGGGAGATGGCGCGCTGATTCATAGCGGGCTGGCATCTACCGCGGAGGCGTGAAGGGGCCCAGCGTGGGTGGCGCTCCTGCCTCTAGCCCGACCTCTCCGGGGTGACCAATGTCCCGTCAGCACCTGGGAAAAACATTCCCCCGGCTTAGGGCAAGTGGGAGGAAGATTTGCAGCCGCAGTGCACCTGTATGCGTCGTGATAATCCTCTCAGGGGTGTGCGGATGGACAACAACACCGAACGCCCTCAGCCGCCATTCTTTCATTAGCGCGTTAGCTTCCTTTCGCTCCTGAACTTCCCCATGCCCACCAACATCGGTGCAGACGGAACACAGCAGGATTTAAAAGAGGAACACTGTCAGTAATGGATAGGCCTGTAACCGGAAGATAGCTATATTTCTGTAGGTGGCTATGAGCGGGAAAACTGCGAACACCCTCATGAATCCCATACTTAGCATCAGTCTTAATAGTGTGGGAACATGTCAAGTATTATATAAACATAAGTTATGCTATACCTTTCAATTTCATAAGGTTCTTTATATAACGCCGCTGCAAATATATATCAGAGGAGGCTGGTCCATAGAGGCAGAGGAGGTTGCTCCTCCCCTGTTTTTGAGAGGCAAGAGGGCGATGAAAATATAAAAAAGAGTAATTGGTTGAAATACCAAATCATTTATAAAATTATTTCTCTCTTCTTTGAAAAAATCCATTGTTGAAATTCGGATTAAAATGTTTCAACGGCGACACCTGCAGGCAGAGGGGAAAGGGCAGGCTGGGTGAAGTGGTGGGGGGGGGCAGGGGGGGAGAGCAGAGGAGGATGGGCTCCTGCTGTCTCCTGGCAGGAACTCTTATATCAATTGAATGTACTTTTTTTCTTCATTCAAATCTATTACTGGCTAAAACACCCAAGGGAGGATGTCCTCCCTAACTAATCAACAACCAGAACACAATATTGACATCGCGGTTGTCCAATGATAATTTCCAAATTTCATCTTCAATTCTCTACCACTGTATTGTCCGTGAGCGTGACGAACTGGTGGTAAAGCGATAGATTGCGATAGATACAGTCTGTAAATGCAAACCACTTTTAGATTTTCCCGATTTACGTTTCCATTTTATTCCTCGAGAAGTAGCTAGCTAGTGTTAGCTTGTTGTGGCAGCACGTGAAGGACCGTTAGGCTAACGGCTAGAATGGATGCTAACGAGGCAAATAACGGCAGCCTGAGAGAGGGGGTCACAGAGAGGACGCAGAGAGTGGGACGGGGAAGAAACCAACATGATAATCTCCCAACGTGTAAAGTGAGTGGAACCCTCCCACAGGCAGAAGAACTCATAACACACTTAATTTGTGCTTTGTTTTTAATAATTACAGATTTCCATGGTTTTTGATTCTCCTGTTTAAATCAGAGGGTGTTCCCATTGTAACGTACTGGGTGCCGCATCCCCCCTAATTGGACCGACAAGCTTCTAGTGACACCTTACTCACACAGGAGGTTCATTCCCATCCAGACTGTCTTTCCCTCTCGTTCACCTGGCCCCCTTTTTTATACTCATCCTTTGTGTCGTAATACGATATATAAGATGGGGATAAACTTCGGGTGCATTATCTTACCTTAGATGTATAGTATGTTTGCATTAGGTTGCTAGTTGGATTATTGCTGCATTTGAACATAACATAACTTGAACATAAGAAAGTAGCGATAAGTAGCCAACTAGTTTAAAATAACATGACTCAGTGGGTTGGTTTTCCTCCTATATAATACAGCTGTGAAACAGTGCACAGACATGTTAAAAAATGTTTAGCCACATTAACCAGAGCAACCTAAAAATGCGTCCCATTGAGCTGCGCTGTACTCTCTTCTGGACTGGATTTTAACCAGTGAGGTTCCTCCTCTTACTGAGCGTCAGATGAAAAAGCAGTAACACGCACAGGCGGAGGATGAAGGGATACAGACGACACACACAGCATGTATTCCCTCACCACAAAGGCCCTTTGTGGCCCCTCTCTGGGCCTGCTAGCCTGTGGTCAACACAGCCTGGAGGAGGCCAGTAGAGACTGATGAACGCAGGAGTTTTTAGGACCACAGCAAGGGCATTGTGACCAGCAGTACAATCAGGGGCGCCCCCTGCCACTCTATGTCCATACGAGGGCTATTATTTATTTATTATATAAGTCTGTTAAAATTACTATTCATTTCTGGATATTGTTAAAGGTCAGCTCTCATTTCAGAGTTTTCATAAAGGAATTGACCATAGCTAGAACACCAGGAATTAAGACACATGTATGTACCTGAGATGCATGCACAGTAAGGACATTTAGGTATGTTCTCCTAAACGCTTCCTCCATGAAAGCATGCACTCAGAGAATTCTGAATTCTGAATAAAAACGCAGCATGTTAGCAATACAGTGCTCCCCTAAACAGCTAATGAAGTTCAGCCGAAGGTTTGGAGATACACAGCAATCAGCAGCGTTGCTCCTCGCACAATGTCGTTTAAGGACACACTGTTACATCACTGTAGCTAGAGTCAACACTCCCAAGCGTTTGCAGGAAGCTAGGCATCAGGTGGCATTGACAGACAAGTCTGTAAACAGCTGATTGAATTGGACAACCCCAGAAGTGCTGTGGGTTATAGAAATGAAAGGGAGAGAAACACACAAGAGCAATGAAGGTAGGTAACTAGTTACTGGTTTTGGGCTCCTTAGACCAGATCTTCTTCCAAGAACTGCACTTCTGTGATGTGTTTTCCTTCCACAGCATACAAAGTGATGCAGATAAACAGTGACCTCGACGGATCCACGTGGCAGTCTACAACGATTTTGTGATCCTGCAAACCTCTGTAACGTCCGCAACAAGCCGGGATCTAACCTGGCAACAATGCTCGAAAAGCTCAGCAATTTCAGATGCTATTCTAGTGGCTAAAAGCTGTGTTGATGAAAGAAGAAACCAGGCTCTAAATATCTCAAATATAAAATCAAATATAGCTATGCCACATTTCCATAATGACCTCAGTTGTGAAAAAGGCTGGTGTCGGATCTGCCAATCTGTCGTAGCAGGAATAAATATTTACCCTTGCACTACAGGGGATGATCCAGTCCAGGGTTTCAGATCTAGTCCTTCTGAACCAATAACCTGCTTCTGAACTTCAGGGCTTCCTTGTTAATGAACACACATCACAAGTCATATCCTACAACAATACCACAGCATATTCAATTATACAAATCATATGATAGAAATTTTGGTTGTAATTTGAAATTAATTAACTAGTAGTAATTTGAAATTTGTTAATGTTATCAAGGGTATTTAATGTTATATACCTAAGAATTTAGCTTAGAATTTAGCTCTGAAACAAGAAGGAGACTTGTGCGATAAGCCACGGAGAGGCCAATAATAACTTTGAAGGAGCTAAAGAGTTCAGAGCCTGGGAGTGGATTAATGGAGCACCAGTCAACCATATCAAGGGATCCGAATAACATCGGCGAGTGTGGCTAGGAAGCCGTTACTCAAACCGGACCATATGAAAGCATGTCTGGGGTTTGCCAGAGAGCATGGCAGTGGCCCAGCAGTGATGTTAGAAGAAGGTTTTGTGGTTAGAGATGGAGCCTTTTGGCCAAAACCCAAAGGGCTATGTGTGGAGCAAAGCTAAAACTGCTTATGGCTCATAACACACCATGCCTACAGTGAAGAAGGCTGGTGGCAGCATCATGCTGCGGGGACGCTTCTCATCAGCAGGGACTGGGAATCTTGTTAGAACTGAAGGAATCCTACAAGGGATTGTGCTTCTAAAGCTGGGTCGGAAATTCACCTTTCAGCAGGACAAGGATTCCAAGCACTATCTAAAGCAACGTTGGAGTGGGTCAAGAACAAATGGTGAATGTCCTTCAGAGGCCCAGACAAAGTCCTGATCTCAATCCCTCTGAGAATCCCTCTGGCACTGTTTGAAAATTGCAGTCCATAAGCATCATCCAACCAACAACCTGGTTCAAATCTGCCCAGACTAATGGGCCACTGCGCATAAAGCTCGTACATACTCGTCCCAAAAGACTTACAGTTGTTATTGCAGGGAAAGGCGACTCTACCAAATATTAATGAGTGGGGGTTGAATACTTATGCAAGCAACATATTGCTGTTTTTTAATTTGCCAGCCTAGAAATTAATACATATTTACCAACATAAAACCAATTTCAGGTTACAGTAATTTTGAGTTTCCGTGTTTTAAAATAAATGATCAAACAGAACAAAATTTCAATGAACCATTTGTAATTAATTCATTCATCTTATGAGAGACCTGGTTAGGGGTCTAAATACTTTTGCAAGGCACAGCATGTATATATGTATATATGTATATCCGCTGGTTTGTAGAAGCTTTTATTTTAGAACTTAAATAGAGAGAGAGAGAGAGAGAGAGAGAGAGAGAGAGAGAGAACCACACTCCTGGCACAGCATTGATCTACATTGTAAGGAAACATATTGTTCGTTTCTGCTATGTAAGAGATGTATTTTTCGGACAGTTACCAAACAAGGATTAAAACTCATTTCAGCGCTCACTCTGACACAGCCAATATGTGCTGCTTCTTCTGCAGGTCTCATATTTAAAAATAGCTTTGCTGCACACTCACTCCCATTTCCCTCTGCATCTGTTTAAGCGGGACGAGGGGTAGATCACAGGTGTAATTTTAGACCGTGTGAAATGAGTTCCCTTCACCTGCTCGTTGTTTTCACATCCTGAGGAATAGTGTATCGATCTAAGTGGCCCGAGCCTTCTCTCTGTGTCTGTCATCAGATTAGACACTCACTACTCACAGACAATCCCTTCGCAAAGCCATCGTGATGCGAAACAAGGTGATTTGACTAACACGTCAGAATGATTTCATTGGACGGCTTAAGGACGACTGCTAGCCGCCAGGCACGCAAATTAAGTAATGAAATGCTCTCATTGGTTAACAAGGAGAATAAAACATGAAAGAGTAGCAAATTTGAAATACTGTGCACAAAAACGTTGAGGACATCACACAATTTATGAGGACTGCTTGTGCAGATTAGGCGCTGCACCCTGCACAGCTTGTCAGAGCCCTGGGTTCAATCAAGACTTTAATTAGGCCATTTAATTTAATTTAGCCAACATCCATGCCGAAGGGTAAAATATGTTTTTTCTATAGAAGTCTAGAGCAGTGTTAGGAAGAACACCAGTGCTGTGCCCACTGTCTTGTGGAGTGGCAGTCCAAAGCCCTCGGGACTACCAAAATATTGATAGAACTTCAAACATTTATTGATGTTTAATAGCAGTGTCCTTGCAGGGATTCAAACTAGGGCCTGACCCAGGTGTCTGTACCCTGACCGCAGTGACCGTAACCTGACACGAGTGTCTGCACACTGACCCTAGTGTCTGTACCCTGTTCCCTGTGACCGTACCCTGACACGAGTGTCTGAACACTGACCCTAGTGTCTGTACCCTGACCCCTGTGACCGTGCCCTGACACGAGTGTCTGAACACTGACCCTAGTGTCTGTGCCCTGACCCCTGTGACCGTACCCTGACACGAGTGTCTGAACACTGACCCTAGTGTCTGTACCCTGACCCCTGTGACCGTACCCTGACACGAGTATCTATGCACTGACCCTAGTGTCTGTACCCTGACCCCCAGTGCCCCGCCCCCCCTTCCATTACATCTACCTTGCTAACAGATAAAGTAGGGAAGAGATTTACACAAAGCAGTTACTATGGTTACTGTACATCATCATCATCATACACGGACCAGAGAAGCTTTTTGTGCACTAAGTAAGCATTACATATGTCTGACTAGAGCACAATGAGGAAATGTTGGAACTAGAATCCATCCCGAAAAAGAAACTTTCGCTTTTTGAGAAAGGCTATTTTGTTTTAGTACTCAAGGGGAGAACTGGATGGCTATGTTATGAGAGGGTTCCTTTACAAAATAGTACCTGTGAATAATGTAGAGCCCTCATCATTTTAATTACTATTCAATCTCTAAACTTAATTTAATAGGTATGTTAAAGAGAAAAGTCAACGGTCATTATATTAGGTTAACAATTTAAACCAATCGAATGTGATTCAACAAAGGGTGATAACAAACACCCCACGCCCCCTCCCTGTTCGCCCATCTGCCACTGAGCCCCCCAGGTCTGACAAGCATCATTCACACAACAGAGAGATTCCTCATCTCACTTGCTGGTCACGGCCAGCTTGAGTTCCCAGTTTTTACTGCCACGTTGATGCTGTTTGCTTGATAACTGTACCGCAGCTCGCAATAAACCGCTAATAAACCTCCTGTTAGCCAGTAATAATCCTCCACTGGTAGCAGTCTGTAGGGTGTGATTTGAAGTCCATTTGTAAGTTATTGGTCTCAGTCGATGGAGGTGCTTGTCTGAGCGCAGGACTTAGCCCTATGAGCTGGAGTTTGCGTGTGTGAATCCGGCTTGTTTCATTTGCTGATTGTGACCGAGAGAGGACAGTGGCGAATCGCGATTGGCAGAACGCCCCCTGGGTTTGGGCGGGTGGAAATTGGCTGGGCTTTTCACAGATCGCCACTAACCACCGACTCCATTCTACGTGGGCGGCGGTTTCTAATGGCCCTAATTCAGGGAAGTGGAAAGAAGGTAGCTTGAATGAATGGTAAACTGTCAGTGGCCCTTGGATGTCTGCTAAGCAAAGGCAGACTTAAGTTTTAACAAGGCTAGCTTATTTAAGCAAATAAAATACAACATAAACCAAAAGGACAACTTATGATAGACATTGTAAGTTTAAGACTAAACAATCACAATGAAAAGTTGCCATTTATATTTATATTTATATCTCCATTGAAACAAAATTTAAGCCTATCCCCGTGTTCACACTACGACTGTAAAAGCTGCACGCAGGTGCCGTGTTGGGGGGGGCGGAGCTTACGAGATGAGCAGCGACGTCCCGAGCAGCATGGAGGCCAGGAAGGATCTCTGGCAGTCTGCGCTCTTCCTCTGTCTCTGGTGCATCTCCCCGCCGCAGTTCTCACAGCAGCGGCACATGCAGAAGCACAGGCCCACCAGAGGCATCAGCAGGACGAACAGCGCCCCCAGAGAGGCGCACACTATGAAGCCCATCTCGTAGTAAATGGCCTGGAATCACAAAGGGCATCGTCAGGGCCGCTTGCCGCATCCCGGAGGTACAGACAGAACACCACCGGTGATGAAGACGTATATCCTGTGAGCTATGAGCTAAACGAATTGCTTTATGAACGGAATGGCTTAAAGACACTACGGTGTGGGGTAGCCCTTACTAGCGATCCCAAAACATCTTACAGGCAAAGCTGCTGGTCTTTACATACATTCTGCACGGCACACAACGCATTACTACGAGTAGAACTTTTTTGAAGTTTTTGGGTTTTTTTTTTTTTTTTTCCTTAATTATATCCGGTGTATATATTGTTATAAACTTAATGACACATAATAATTAAGAATACACATGCTTCAACAGTTAAATGTGATTCTTTTAAAGGATATCGATGTATGTAATGGAATTATAACAAACACAACTACAATGAGATACCATTTAATACCTATAAAATATTTTTGTAATACAATTGCAATACAATTACAAGGAAATTACACACTCTTTTTGTGAGGGAGATTAACGCATTTAATATCTTTAATTAGGCTATGTCCCAATAGTTAATATGATGTGATGACAGGGATCCACAGAAATTCCAATTTACTAGACCCAGTTCAAAATTAAAACCATAAAGTTATTTCTTATTTTGATAAATGACTGTTGATTCTGGAACGGTTTCAAAATCAATGTCTGCACTTCTGGTTGAATGGATGGGTAACATTTCTACAACATTTACTACAGAATAAGTGAACTGGGAGAAGCTAGATGCGCTTGTCAATAATGGTACATAGATGCATATATATATATATACATACATATATATATATATATATATATATATATATGTCACAGCTGCCAGTTGTATCCTAATTATTTTCATATGTTGACTGATTTTTTAAATTGAAGTTTCCTTTGTTGTTTCCCCGTATCACAGGGTTAAAATTTGGTGTAAGGAATTATTGAACAAAGTGTATGTCATCTAACCATAAATGAGATACAAGTTTCAGCCTTAGCTTTTTGGACTTGCTACAGGCAGAACGTTTTCCATTCATAGCAACCCCTAGCAGACTGCAGAGGGAAGGCTAATTGTCAAATCAAGGCTGTCAACATATATTTACTTCCCAGGACTCTTCACGGCCCAGTAAGCAGGTCCCATGGGGAGAGTTTTGAGTTTTAAATGTTTTAAAGGGCGGAGGGCTAGAGAGCGTGAGCGTTTGTGTGTGTGTGAGAGAGAGAGAGAGAGAGAGAGAGAGAGAGAGAGAGAGAGAGAGAGAGAGAGAGAGAGAGAG
>JAOYSI010025114.1:41471-64049 GCA_025775065.1 Hiodon alosoides | reverse complement strand
TGTTAAACGCGGTCCATGTCACAGGCTGACCGTGGACCACAGCAGAAGAGCACAGTCCTATAACATGTGTTAAACGCAGTCCGTGTCTTAGGTTCACCGTAGAGTAGACCACAGCAGGAGAGCACCGTCTGTATACATGTTTTAAACACGGTCAGTGTCAAGGCTGGCAAATGGCGTCTTCCCAAGGGATCTCCCCATGGCGAGGTTCTGCTTGAGAGACTCTGTTTCAGCTCCTTTCAGATCACGAGCCGGGGAGAAAATCCCAAAAAAATCCGCCAGGAAGCCCTCCCGTGAATTCTAATAATCGCTCAGGCTCGTAAATATCCCTCATGCAAGAAAATTCCCTGGGGATTTTGTTTTTGCTTAAAATCTCTGGTTTTCACTTTGGTAATAGTTTGGTATTGATCATTTTAATATCATACGACAACAATTTTCTTTGTCTGGCTGTGTTCAATTATAGCTTTTGTTCCCTATAAACTTGTTGGCAGTCTTGTTTTCCTATGAGCTGCTGTTTTGGCATGCTCTGTTACAATGTGTGCATGTGTGCCCGTGTTTGTGCATGTGCACGTACGTGTGTTTGTCTCTGTGTCCGCCCCAATGTCTCTGCGTGCGTGTGTGTCTCTGCGTGCGTGTGTGTGCGCCTCTGTTTGCGTGTGTGTCTCTGCGTGTGTGTCTCTGCGTGTGTGTCTCTGCGTGCGTGTGCGTGTTTGTCTCTGCGTGCGTGTGCGTCTCTGCGTGCGTGTGCGTCTCTGCGTGCGTGTGCGTGCGTGTGCGTGTGTGTCTCTGCGTGTGTGTGTCTCTGCTTGCGTGTCTCTGCGTGCGTGTGTGTCTCTGCGTGCGTGTCTGTCTCTGCGTGCGGGTGTGTCTCTGCGTGCGTGTGCGTGTGCGGGTGTGTCTCTGCGTGCGTGTGCGTGTGTGTGTCTCTGCGTGCGTGTGTGTCTCTGCGTGCGTGTGTGTCTCTGCGTGTGTGTGTGTCTCTGCGTGCGTGTGCGTGTGTGTCTCTGCGTGCGCGCGCTCTTGTCTTGCCGTCACCCCCCGTCACTGTGTGACCCTACAGCAGACCGCTCTGCACTGGAGTGCCTTCTACAACCACCCCGAGCACGTCAAGCTGCTCATCAAGCACGACTCCAACATCGGCATCCCCGACAGCGAAGGCAAGATCCCTCTGCATTGGGCCGCCCACAACAAGGACCCCGGGGCCATCCACACCGTGCGCTGCATCCTGGTGAGCCTTCTAGCCTGGCCCTCACCGCCCTAACCCTGCGCTGGGCCCCCCCAGCCTCACGCTCCGCGCGTTCCCGCAGGAGGCGGCCCCCACCGAGTCCCTCCTCAACTGGCAGGACTATGAAGGCCGCACGCCGCTGCACTTCGCCGTGGCCGACGGCAACGAGGCCGTGGTGGATGTGCTGACCATGTACGAGGGCTGCAGCGTCACGGCCTACGACAACCTCTTCAGGACCCCGCTGCACTGGGCGGCCCTGCTGGGTGAGGGTCCGGCGCCCGCGTCCCTCCCTTTTTTATAAACGTTGACCGCTTCCTCTCTCTTGTTCCCCCCACCCTTTTAACGCTGACCAAGACTTTACCCTTTTGCTGAACTGTCTCTTTGTGTGGGGATGCGTCTTGCTGTGGTGCATATTTGGGTTTGTGTGCGTGCACACTTAGGCCATGCCAAGATCGTCCACCTGCTCTTGGAGCGGAACACGTCTGGCACCATCCCGTCAGACAGCCAGGGGGCAACGCCACTGCACTATGGGGCGCAGAGCAACTTCGCTGTGAGTGACTATCAGCTGACCAATGAGCATGCGTTATCCTGCTGTTAACCTCGCTTTTCCCATGGTGCAGTGCGGTAGTTCCTTTCTGCTGTGACGTAGCTTCCTTTAAACTCCGCAACCCCTGGCGATGTAGTCTTTCTTTCTGTACTTCGGAGTGTCTGAGAATAACATTGGGCAGAATGAACAAAACATACCCAAAACAGTCTGGAAGGCGCCTGAGCGCATTTCCCTCCTCTGGTAGGACACGGTGTCCGTGTTCCTGAAGCACCCATCCGTCAAGGACGACCCGGACCTGGAGGGCAGGACCGCCTTCATGTGGGCGGCCGGCAAGGGCAGCGACGACGTCATCAGGACCATGCTGGACCTGAAAGACCATACCGACATCAACATGGCCGACAAGTACGGGGGAACCGGTGAGTGCGGCCACGCGCAGGGCATTGTGAGAGTTTCCCTTTTCTGCGGTCGCTGGTAGGTTTTAGATCCCGGGTCAGATCTTCTTCCATATAGTCCAGGTTCTGGCCATTTGCTCGTCGACTACGGCCTCTGGTAACCCGCCTCTGTTCTGGTCATTCTCCCCACGGTCGCGATCGCTGTCCGTTTCTTCTTCGAGTCCAGCCTAGAGCCACAGGAAGTCTATGTCTGTGTCTGTCTATGTCTGTCCGTGCGTCCAGCTCTCCATGCTGCGGCCCTCTCGGGACACGTTGGCACGGTCCAGCTCCTGTTGGAACGCGGAGCCATGGTGGACGCACTGGATGTGATGAGACACACGCCCCTTTTCCGCGCCTGCGAGATGGGCCACCGTGATGTCATCCTCACTCTCATTAAAGGTATGTGATTCAGTGTTGATACAACTCTAACCCTCGCCAAAGGTATTTGACTCAGTGTCGATACAACTCTAACCCTCACCAAAAGTATGTGATTCAGTGGGTTTTGCCAGTACTGTGTAGGATGGTGTTTCTGGTCTCTGTCACACGCAGGTGGGGCCCGGGTGGACCTGGTGGACCTGGACGGTCACACGGCCCTCCACTGGGCCGCCCTGGGCGGGAACGCAGAGGTGTGCCAGATCCTGATGGAGAATGGGATCAACCCCAACGTGCAGGACCTGGCAGGGCGTACCCCACTGCAGTGTGCCGCCTATGGGGGCTACATCAGCTGCATGGCCGTCCTGATGGAGAACCGGGCCGACCCCAACATCCAGGACCGGGAGGTGACTGCATGCTGGCCTCCAGGCTTGACCGAGATACCTGTCACGCTTCACGTCGGTGTTGTTTGTATTTGCGTACGGCCCGGGCTGTGCGACTGGAGGAGATGAGTGTGTGTCTGTACTCCTGTTAGAAACGAGCGAGTCGCCGTCTGGGTGAGACGTTGTGTGTCTGTTCCCCTGTAGAAACGAGTGCGTTGCCGTCTGGGTGAGACGTTGTGTGTCTGTACTCCTGTAGAAACGAGCGAGTCGCCGTCTGGGTGAGACGTTGTGTGTCTGTATTCCTGTTAGAAACGAGCGAGTCGCCGTCTGGGTGAGACGTTGTGTGTCTGTACTCCTGTTAGAAACGAGCGAGTCGCCGTCTGGGTGAGACGTTGTGTGTCTGTACTCCTGTTAGAAACGAGCGAGTCGCCGTCTGTGTGAGACGTTGTGTGTCTGTACTCCTGTAGAAACGAGCGAGTCGCCGTCTGGGTGAGACGTTGTGTGTCTGTACTCCTGTAGAAACGAGTGCGTTGGCGTCTGGGTGAGACACGCGAGTCTGTATTCCTGAATTGTACCAGCCCGGGCGAGACGTGTGCGCTTGTCTGTGTTTTTCTGCAGGGGAGGACAGCCCTCCACTGGTCCTGTAACAACGGTTACCTGGATGCAGTGAAGCTGTTGCTTGGCTACAGTGCCTTCCCTAATCAAATGGAGCACAACGAGGAAAGGTGCGACTGACATCCTCATTCTCTTTTAATACACTCGTAGACGTAGATCTTACACAGAACCAATGGTTTATCCCAGGCAAAAGTTTTAATAAAAAGATCCATAAAGCAGGGTATAAAAGTGGGGTGAATCTGTAATGAGTAGAAAAACAAGAAATATGCACTGCATAAGAAATACGTGTAATTAAGTTTAAACACTCTAAATATTCTGAGTGCATTTGTTTTTTTATACTAGTAGTTTTTTTTTTATTTATTCATTCATTTTCAGTGAGCCCTAAATATACAGAAAAATCTTAATTTATCGCCTGTCACCTGTTGTGGAGGATGTAAATGCGCGCATGGGATTTGTCTAATCAAAAGGAAGGCAGGTGTCCAGGTGTCTCTGAGTGGTGCGTTTCATGCAGGTACACGCCCCTGGATTATGCCCTGCTTGGGGAACACCAGGAGGTAACCCAGTTCATGCTGGAGCACGGCGCCCTCTCCATCGCCGCCATTCAGGACATTGCTGCCTGCTCCATTCAGGCCGTCTACAAGGGCTACAAGGTGCGGCAGGCCTTTCGGGAGCGCAAGGCCCTGCTGATGAGACACGAGCAGCTTCGCAAGGACGTGGCCAAGTGAGCCGCCGCCGCCGGGAGTTAGCACGCCTCCGAGCTAGCACGCCACCGCCGGGTGTTAGCCAGCCTCCGAGTTAGCACGCCTCCGAGTTAGCACGCCTCCGAGTTAGCACGCCTCCGAGTTAGCATGGTGCCGCTTAGAGTTAGTGCGCCTCTGAGTTAGCACGGCGCTGCCTGGAGTTAGCACGCCTCTGAGTTAGCACGGCGCTGCCTGGAGTTAGCACGGCGCCGCCAGAGTTCACGTGCGTACACTCGGACACAAACACGAGCAGCTTCGCAAGAACGTGGCCGAGAGAGCTGCCGCGGAGTTAGCACGCCGCCGCCAGGACTAAGCATGCCGTCGGAGTTAACATGGGGATGTGGCCAAGTTAGTAAATGTGGAGTTAGAATGCCGCCAGAGTTCACGTGCGTACACTCGGACACAAACACGACTCGTGCACAATTCTATGCACGCAGGTATGAACATACGTGTGGACACGCATAGCAGTATAGCAGCTAGAAGAATAATTACAGATTTTAGTTATCTTTTAAATCATATATGTACCTGAATTAATTGACACAAACACTGTATGTTAAAATGTAATGTGAAGATACATAGGTGTTTTTTTTTTTTTTTTTACCTAAATTAAAAATTATTTCTTCAGAACACACGTGAAAAAGGACATGGCGGGGGTATGTGTGTATACATATGGCTTTGTGCACGTTGTCTATGTGTTTGAGCAGAGCATAGACACCAATTTGTGAAAGGGCTCGTCCATCAAAGTGACTCGGCATGTAGGCAGAGCAAGTAAAAGAAAATCCATACTCTGTATGAAGCTAGCAGTCAGAATCCGTTTGTGTTATGTCAATAGCTTTATTTGAAACGATTTGCTCTTATCAAAACCCGAGGCAAGAGAGAGCCCCCCCCCCCCCCCTCCACCTCCCCCAAAGTCATGGAACAATTAACTTGTCTTCAGACTGCCGACTCGTATCGATCACCGTGGCTAGGGCTTTTGGAGTTTGCCTTGGTATGACCTGTTATGTGTTTATGTATATGTGATGTTAGTCTGTGTCTGTGAATTGGTAAAAACGTGGTATGTATGTATGCATGCATGTATGTGTGTGTTTGCGTGCGTGTTTGGGACTCCCTCAGCAGGGTGTGTGTGATGATGCTTGCATTAGTGTCCGTGACTCTGTGTCACATCTGTGTATCTGTAAGATGGGTGTGTGTGTGTGTGTGTGTGTGTGTGTGTGTGTGTGTGTGTGTTGGACTCTGCTCCGCCAAGCCTAGACCATTCTGCGGACGGACAGCTGACGAAGGTTCACTCCTGACACCCGTCATGGCCACTGATGATGACACGTTTCCTCTGGGTTCTCTCCCCAACCCCCACGCCCCAGCAGTGGCCGGCTCATCACAGACCGGCCCGCACTGCTCCGGTGCTAATTGGACCACACTGCCCGCACTGTGTGACATTTACCAGCTGTCAGCGTAGTAGATGAATGGGGGAGAGGCAGCGCTGTCTTGGAAAGGATGATGATAGGTCATCAGGCCTCTCCAGTATCTTTCTCCTGGTCCTGGACCACATTTCTCTCTCTCTCTCCCCCACACACACACACACACACACACACACACACTGCCTCTCTCTTACACATACACACATTCCTTCTCTCTCTCACCGATCACTATCTTTTTTCTCATGTTTTTTTCCCCTCTTAAAAAAAGTATTCCTCACAATGTCTTTATTTTATATGTAACATTAGAGTAAGAGTATTATTTCCCAGTTTACACAGTATTCTGGGCGTCTGAAGGTAGTGTGTCATTTATTACCAGGCATTCATTAGAATGGTAAACGGGTTGGCTAGTCTGCGGTGAATGTGTTTTAGAACAGCGAGTGAATCGCCTCACTACTGCGTCCTCCCCAGGAAACGGGAGGAGGAGCAACGGCGACGGGAGGCAGAACAGCAGGGCTCTCTGGCCCGCGCTGAGCAGGCACTGGGCCGCCTCTTAGTGTCCGAAACGGGGGCTGGTGCGGGCGGCGGGGCCCTCCGATGCCACGGCGCCAGAAAAACCTCCAAAGCAGAACGCTCTCCGAAGAGCGGGACTGAGGCGCAGCAGAGACCCAGGGGTACTGACTTTCGTCGGAAATGAATACATTTAAATTTGAATATAACAATTAATGCAATTAATACATTATGAGGTCTCTCAATCTCTGGATTGTCACTGTATGTCTCAGGGTACCGGCGCAAATCTGCCAAGCACGATCGCCGAGACAGAGAGGCGGATGTTCCCGCCCCCACTGCCAGTCCCGTGGCAACGGCCGATCTACGTCCTCCTGAGGGATGTCTGAGGGGCCCGGTGGAGCTGGGGAAGAGTCCATCACCGCGGAATCAGGTCGCCAAGTCGGCCGAAACCGCACCCAAGGGCGGCAGGGCTAAGGGGCCCAGTAGCGGGCGCCACTCCCCTGCAGGGTCCAGTCGGCCGTGCAGCGCCAAGCCAGCTTTACACGCCGCACCAAGGTCTGCCAGGGCTCCCACGCCCGCACCAGCCTCTCAGCTGCCCCCCCATTCGCCCCGGGGGGCGGCTGGCCCCCTGTCCCGTCCTGCCCCCGTGGCCCGCCGCCCAGCAGCTCCGGGCAGCTGCGTGGAGCTAGTCCCCCTGGAGCTGAGGCTGCAGGTGGTGGAGAGGGAGCACAGTCGCAGGAAGAACCAGGCTGCGAGGACCATCCAAAGGGCCTGGAGGAGGTAGGGCAGAGGGCCTGAGCACACAAGCCTGTAGTCAACTAAACGGGATGGTTTTCTATAATGCTGACAAAGCGGATTTTGTCCATTAGAACAACATTTCTTTATTGGTGTGGCGTCATGTTGTTTTGTTGACAAAATGAACACGTTGGGAGACTCGCTGTCTGTTACACCATCGACACTCTGGCGCAAATCGACTTAAGCGATGGCCTTCGGGACCAGGAAAAACTGTGGAAAGGAGAGGACATGCTTAAACTTGGCAAACTCCGTCCCTTGAAGGGGGGGGGGAAAGAGTGCATGCTCGCACTCCAGCTAAACTATCACGGTTGCGTCGTAGAGTTCATGTGGCACACACATGTACTCATGAGGACCCGCCTCCCGGTCCACCTCTGCGGTCTGGCGGAATGCCCTCAAGCCCATCAACACCTTCAGAACTGGTGGAACGGTTGGGTAGAAAGGGTTGGGGGTTTTCATTTGAAAGCAGTTCAAGTTATTTTTATTTATTTTTTAACGAGAGGCGAAAAGTTCAGCTCTGCGTGATATGGTATGCGTTTCCGAGACTTGGTAATGGTTTTCATCAGGCATTTCTGTGTGCTTATTGGGTACTGGCAAACGTGTCCAACTTCAAAAGTTTCCTAGGCTGTGGGATTTTGGTGGGCAGGGAGTGGGGCAGGCTATTGGATAAAAGTGCCCAGTAGTGGTCAACCCTGTCACAGTTCTCTGCTTCCTTGCTGCTGTTGCCGACAGGTTCCATGTGCGATGCAAACTGAAGGAGGCGCTGTGTGCCGGCAAAGAGGGGTCAGAGTCGACTAAGGCCGCCTCCCTTCTCATCCAGCTGCTATGGGGCAGGCAGCCAAACCAGGGTCCCTCCCCCCAGAAGATTGTCTCCCAGCACCGGCCCCCCCACCCTAAGGCTCGAGAGAAGAAGTCGGTTCTGCAGAGTATCTACGGTAAGTCCAGGGCCCACGGCCGTGTCGCTGTGAATCTCCGGCCACAGAAGTGCTCCGCCCTGGGACACACCTCTGAGTGCTCTGCTGCCTTTTCAGTTGATAGTTGCCGGCCTGAAATGCTGGGAGTATTGAGCCCTAAATCCTGGTGCACGTGGCAGTGAGCATGGAGCTCCGCGCAGGGAGTGCTGCGTGAGAAAAGGCCGTTTCCACCAGAGCCCGCCGCTAATGCTAATGAGGCAGGTCCTCAGTGCCGCACGTCTCCAAAAGGCTCAGAGACGAACAGAGACCGCGCCGCAAATCAAATCTCCACTTCGGGGAACGGGTTCTGCTCAACCGACACTCATTAAATTAAATCCATACACAAGTTTAGTTTCATTCATTCACTCCGGAATGCCCCGAGAGCACGTCAGATCGTGGCAGAATGAAACTGCCCGTACTCCCTTTCACACATTCATCCTGACATCGCCCATTTTAAAGTACGGTCAACAACACTGTAGCACGCAGCAGGAAAGTTTCATTCGGTGGAGCCGAGTGCAAAGAAACCAGCAAAACAAGCCGTCCCGGGCCCCTCACGGGATCACCGAGGTAGCCGAGTACCAGCCAAACGAATAAACACAGAATTGATTCCGGCATACACCACCGCGGTTTATGGTTTTCTCCGCCTTTCCGTCTCGCGTTCTTTCCCTCGTTCCGTCTGCCAGCCCGTGCCGCTCCCTTCTCCTGCCAGCTCCAAAACCCGTCTGCCTGCTGGGAAAACCAGGTTAATAAAGGCTATTCATCAGCTGGATTCATAGCAGGTGTCGACGGGCTGGTTCGTGCTGCCACAGACACTAAGACGGGTAACCCGGTCCCGTTGCAGTCATTTGGGCCGAGGCGTCAGACCAGCGCAAGAGGTCACAGCTGAACAACCTTTGTTTGTTATAGCAGGTTTAGTTATGTCTACCTGGTGCACGGGATTTGCAGTTGTTGAAAACGAAAATTTTGGGGGGAGGGGGAGAGACTGCGATACCAATCGCTTGGACAAATGCAGCCTCACGGCCTGTCGTCCCGCGACCTCGCTCACATGAACAGCGGCAACAGTAACACCTACGGTAACAGCAGGTAAGCGTGCCAGTTTCGGGCGCACCGCGAGACGGGACTGACCTTCAGAAGACATGAGCAGGTGATGACAGGGAGGGAGGGATTCCAAATTTCCCCAGACAGAGATTGCCTTGAGCCTAGGCAAGACGGATCCCCAGCCCTCTACCGTCTGCCCCGACAGAGTTGTGCCCCCTGACAAACCTGCTCCTGTGAAAAGTTCAGGCCTGTCACGGGAATGTCAGGCCGCCGCGTTGTCTGACCCGCCTCCCACCGCAAGCCAAACATCCCCACACCTGCAGCGCGTCACCTGATCCTGCCTGGCCACGCAGCGATACGGGCCGTTCACATTGCTACCTGGTACCGCCTGCCGATCCACGGGATGGCCCGTTCACATTCTTCCCTGGTACCGCCTGCCGATGTGATCCACGTCATGGGCCGTTCACATTTCTGCTTGGTACTCCCTGCCAAGGGTGCTGATCATAGCCGGTTCACAGGAGCGCTGTGGCCAAGATAAGATTTTTTGCCTTTTTGGACACAAATACTTCTCTGTCACATTGATTTTCTTCTGGTAAGCTCTCTCTGGTAAGTCTCTTTGAAACCGATTTTTCATAATGCGATACCAAATTTCAGCAAAACAGGAAGTAAGAGAAGTGAGTGTCTTAACGGAGCACAAGATCTGGGCAGCATGGATTTGAACATTGATCCACTGTCCATTGATTTATTCAAACAGGGCCACTGACAGGCTGTCAGAAACTTTTGATGTGTGTTTTTTTTTGTTTTGGATTGTTGCACTGAGAAAAGCATATCTTGGTGCAAAAGCCTATTTCATGTCCTGCTTTCCAACATGAAAATCTATGTTACCAAAAAAAGAATAGGGTCACAGTAATTTTGATAACATATTTCTCTAACTATGCAGTGGTTGCAACCCATAGCTATCTGCAATTGTAACGTTTAACTGTGGTTGCTCTGGTGCAGGGGGATCTCAGGCCAGGAGGGGGCGCCCCACCAAGAGCACGACACTCAACTCCCGCAGCCACTCCCAGATACTGTTGGACCTGTCCTTGCACACCAACACTCACCGCGACTACGCAGCCCACTCGAAAACCAGCAAGCCAGCCTCCGCTCAGGCGGACCAGGCCGGGTCGGCGCCAGTGATGAGCACAGTGCTTTTCCAGTGAGCAGCACCGCGTGTGTTCACCTGATGGGGACGGCGGACCAGGCCAGGCGGTTCTCATACCACACTGACACCTGCCACTCCCGCGGGCCTGTTCCTCTCTGATGCTCCCAGTCTGATGCTTCCAGTTGTAAACCGGTCCGGGATTCAGAGGTTTTGTACGATTTAGAAAAGTCTCGCAATCGTAACGGTTTCTTCCCAGTGAGTGACTCTGGCATGAGACGGACTGCAAACCAGAAACTTGGTCTACTAAACAATAACACTCACACAGACACTACAAGCTGACAAACGAGATGACAACCTCTACAGAGTGAGTAGTGTTACATTTTTTTTTTTTTTTGTATGTACGAACATATTTAAGTCAAAACTAGTTTTAGATTTACAAGTCTTCTATGTGGAAAGTATTTATGTTGAAGACGCTGGTCTGCATTTTTGCTCATCTTAATTTATAAACGACAGATGATTAATTTCACTACACAGTGTGGCTCCAGTAGAGTTGTGTGTTACAAAGGCAGACCCACATCTCTGTGACAAGCACAGGTCAGAGGGTTAAATCTACAGACACGACTTTCGCTAGAGATAACATTTTTTTTCTTTTAAACTGTGGATGGAACGTAGTCATCAGTCAACACCAGGTCATACGTCTGTCCCACCTGCAGTCTTGTTTGCGTGTGTGTGCGTGGAGGTGGAAAAGCCTTACTGGAGGTCCGTCTGTATTATGTTTGGGAATGTTGGAGAGCACGGTGGGAAGCCAATGCAGGTCGTCTCGTACAGATGGAAACGTCAGGAAATGCGCGACTGATAATTAACTTTCTCCTGACATATTTAGTAAGAGTAATAGGGGTTAACGCGGCACACACACGAAGTGAACGGGTTTGAAGGCATATTCTTTGTTTTGCCCCCCGTATTTGTATGAGACACCCTGAATTTACCCCAGTCGAAAGAGTTCCCGTCCGCAAGTTCTCGCACAGTCGTGTCTGGGCTGTTTAATCAGTTGCGCAACAGAAAGTAAGTCCCCCTCACATGCTCTGCAGGTGACAATCGGTTCCTGGCTGAAAAGGCAACAGCACAGCTCAGCACAGTACGATTTTCCTACCAGCCAGACACTGCGGTACATGTATATGGTAACTAGCATAATCGCTACAGGTACAAGTATTTATTTGCGGTACTTCTTATATTTAAAAGGCGCGCTACGGCGTCGTTAGCGTTATCTGCCGTGTCCCCAGCCGCTGAGGGTCCAGGGGGATAGCTACCTCAGTTAGCGACTGATTTCCACGTTGCACACCAAGTGAGGTGATCTCCCATCCAATTAAGAGGCCTGTGGTTCTGTGCGCCGTGGAATCCATGCCTGTTACAATTATTCCTGCCCAAATTATAATCCTCATGAAGACAAATGTTCAAATTTATTAGCAAAGCACTATTTTTTAAGCCTGTCCGTGTTTAAATGGTTTGTCGGAATATTTGTAAGCGGGACCAAATACCTCATCTTTTTCTATGCCTTTTGTAAAATTTTGCTTGAATAAAATTCTCCAAAGATCACAATTTATTTCAATGTGTTTAATTCACAAAGGCTCTACCGCCCATTCACATTTCTGATAAAAATCAGCCAATTCCTAGTAACCTGACAAAGAGCACACGTTTCGTGTGTCACCAGTTAGAAAAGAAACGCATACAAAAACATCGGCTGTTCTCTGGCCTACAATGTTCCACCGACGGGAGGATTTGTAGAGGGGATGGTCAGTAGATTTCCCGGAGGCCCAGGGTCCCGCGGTGCGAGGAAAGAGTCACGCTGCAGCAATACACCAGGTCAGTCAGCCACTGCTCATGGGCACCGCCTCGGCCGTAACGCTGTGGGGTGGGGCACAAGTCAGGAGGCACCGACCGAGAGGCACCGACCGAGAGTGAGTCGCGAACCCTGCCCGTACCGTCAGGTCCTGAATGATGTGCTGGAGGAGCGGGGCATTGGCCAGCATGTGGTTGCGCAGCTGACTGTGCTGCAGGAGCAGCGACAGCATCTGGGCCAGCAGGGGGAGCTCTTCCTCGCACAGCTCCGACGCCCGCAGAGACTGCAGCACCAGCCGCAGTAGCCGGGGGACGCTGCTGAGGGCGGCCAGGCACGCGCCCCACACCGCCTCCCTGTGGGCAGAGAGAGAAGGATCAGGCACCCGAGCGATAACTGGAATTTGACGGGATGGGGGGGGGGCAGTGCCGACCTCTTCTGGGCGCCATCCCGGCCGGCGGTCTCCTGCTCCAGGCCCAGCAGCAGGGTGAGCAGGCTCAGGCAGCAGTCGCACAGGAAGCGCAGCAGACTCTCGCTGGGCAGGACGGAGGGGTCCAGCAGGCGCGACACCGCCCGCAGCAGCGCCGCCGCCATGCTGTCCGGTACCACCTGCAGGCCCGTCTGGGCCCACGAGAGAGAGAGAGAGAGAGATGGGTTCATGGAGCAGCGTCATTCGCACACAGGAGCCCAAACCCACAGCAAGCGGCACGGCCTACACTCTCAGCGCACTGTCAACTGCACTCCGTCACCGGTTTCCCGCAGAAATCAAGGGGATAAATAACCCTCGGGAACCATGTGCGTCTGCCCCCCTCAGAGCGGCAGGACGGTTGTTCAGAGCAGTGCACACAGGCAGACGGCTACAACGAGTCCAAGACGACGTGTAACGAGTGCTACATGCATTTATTGTCCGATTTGTTTCTTCATTTGTCGGGGTTTCGAATCCAGATCATGTAAATTTGCCCATTGTGCCGGGAGAGCACAGAACAGCCCATACGGGGTGGCTGGGAACGGGCTTCTCTCGGAAGGTCGCTAACGAGCGCCCCCCCGGCGGGCCTAGCGGGCTGGCAGTGCCGCCGAGGTCCCGTGAAGGCTGCTGGATCGGAGGTTTGGGATCGCGTGGGTTTCCATGTGCCAGAACATGCCGTCTGCGAGCGCCACACTCACCAGGTTCTTACAGATGCCGTTCTGCAGCACGTCGAAGCACTGCGAGCGGGAGCCCACCGTTTCCAGGCAGTGACACACTTCCTGTGAGGAGACAGAGAGACGTCAGTGGTGCCCACACACGGCCGTCATCCATAGCTTTGGAAACCCACACAAAAATTTGCGAAAACGGCCACAAAAGCAACTAAGGCAGTTACATGCAAACAAATTTTTTATGAATATCATCTGTGGCCAACCCCTAATAAAACATTTACTACGAATGATTTGGTTTTAATAGGAACTTGTCGTTCCGTACAACGATGTCAAGTCTGGAGCGTGTCTGTGAGACGGGGAGGGGGAATATAATGGCACTACATGACAGTAACGCACGTTAAACAGCATCACCGATCACGGCTGAAACGACCGTTGTTGCCCAAAACGTACGGCGTGAACTGATGATCCCAGAGGTATCAGATGAGATTAAAATTGACTAAAATAGAGCTCAATAACGTACGGCGGGCAAATCATTGTTGGAATGTGGGGCGGGGCGGGGCGGGGTCACAGAGAGGCTCTCCATGGTCGAGACTTGGCGAAAGCGGATTATGGGAGGACAGCGCAGATACTGACCGGGACCACATTTATAAACAGCGCAGGTACTGACCGGGACCACATTTATAAACAGCGCAGGTACAGACCGGGACCACATTTATAAACAGCGCGGGTACTGACCGGGACCATATTTATAAACAACAAAAGAAAGATGTGGCCAGCCGGTCTGCCAGCCCTCATCTGTGTGGCGCGGCAAAGCATGCACTGGCCCAGTTCCAGCCGATCCGTACAGCACCAGGGGTTAAATCCCACCCTCAGACATGCTGCTATAATTGGCACTGACACTCGGCAAATTAGATGTAGACTATGAGCCCTCCCTCCCCAAGCCTCAGGTTTTTTTTTTAAACAATATTTTATGAGCACAAACAATAAATAAGCCTGTGTGCGCGTGTGAGGTAATGAGGGTGAAATTAAATTACGATAATGCCATTACTCGGGGATTGGATTACAGAACACACACACGTCATTCAATTTGCCTTTATTATTAGCCAATGACGGCCATTAATCAGGGGAAAACCAGATCAGGGAACGATTAGAAAAACTTCAAATTGTTATCGCCTAATTGGTAATAACGAGTCGCACCCCTGGAAGGGGAGTCGGAGGGCTCAGGCGTCGGAGGCGCACTCTCTCTCCGACACCTCAGACAGCGGCGAGAGCGGCTGATCGCACGGAGGATCATCTGGCCCGCCTCCGCGTTCGTCCACCCGAGAGGGCAGTCGCACACGCGGTCGTGGCGACCGCGTGGTCACCGTCCCTCGCACCACGAACCCGCCGTGCACGTGGACCCGTGCGTCTGCAGGATGGAAGCGTGGCGTCCCGGGAGGCCAGAAGGCACACAAGGGGGATTCTCTTCAGCATGACCACGGCCACCTGCGGACGCCGCAGGGAACTGAAGAGCAGCAGAGCGCCGTTTCTCCTGTCAGCCCGGCAAAGTGTCACGCGCCGCTCTGTGGGGTCCCCAAGAGGCTGGCCCCCCCGAGCAACCGTCAGAAAAAGGCCTTCTTTCCGTCTTACACTCCTGCGCCGTATCGGGCCAGAAACTGAGGTGAGGAACCACAAGAATGGCAGGGTTTCGGATCGAGGTACGCCGTTGCACCCGGCCTTCTGCGCACTTGAAGAAATAGGCCTAACCACAAACTCTCAGAGGTGAAGTGCTTGTCAAATTTTTCTTCATTAACCTCCACTTCTAACAATCATTTCTGACCAAGTGGGGGGGGTAGAAACCAGGAGATCCGGCATTCTCACCGAGACGGCACGATGGAGTGTCATTAACCGAAGAATCAGAGCCGATGCAATCCGCCCTTTAATAAATGTCCAGCGTGGGCCCAACAGCCCCCCGTCCCCGCTCACATCTGATTGATTTGGAAGTGAAAATGAAAAATAAAAAATAAAAAAGTCAGACTTTAATTGTGGAGTGGAATTAGTGATCTTTCTTTTTACATTATCCTTTCCTTATTTGACCCCCTCCCCCTCCCCCTCCCCGAGGGCCTGATTTTGTTCGTGTTTAATTTCCATGCAAAAATGTCAGGCCCAAAATCACTTCCACTGGCTCTCGTTAGCATTTATCACTTTCTACAGGCGGCCTGATATCCAGCCACCCTGGTCGCACCGGGCCTCCTGCGTTATTCAAATAAAGTGCGCACCTTGACAGGTGATAAAAAAATGTCACTTCCTGTCATTCACTTACCCTTAAGGGCGGGGAGGGGGGGGTCTGAGATACACACCCACGTGCTGCCAGCACAAACTCCAAACAGCTTCCCTGAATGTCTGCTCTTTCTGCGCGCGTTTCAGGCCGTTACACTTTGTTACACCTCCTTCAGTGTAAAGTATACTCTGGGTTAGCGTCTTACAGCTGAAAACACCAGGTGAGGTCATCGAGCCCAAACAGCCCAAGGAGTGGGGCGATACGGACACAACCCTGCCCTGTAGCCCGTGAGGAGCTTGACACGCTACCTGTGTATATCCGAGTTGACCCCCATTGTCTCTGGCTCTGCCCGCAGCCCTGTCGGAGCGGACCGAACTTCCTGTCGGACAACAGAGGGCTGTCCCCAGGCAGCCACTGAGAGCCCGAGCCGTGTTGATTAGGGGCAATTAAGCCAAAAAAATGGCAGATTAATTAATTTGCTAATTCAAGCCAGCGACGCCTGGGCCCCCATCCGGAATCGGCCGTGGGTGCCGGGGGGGGGTTAGTCAAGGCAGGACAGACTGGCGCTGATCCGACCGTGTTGTTCCGCCAGAGTGAGTAGCTGACATCACTGCGCTGTGGCTCCCTCCAAACCCAAACGCACGCTCTGGTCCTTCCAAGTGTCCCCGAATTTAAAAGCCCGGGCCGGGCTATTGACTTCCTGATGGAACAAGGCCCTCTCCGCACACGTTTTCCATCAGATTGGACTTCCTCAGTTCCTCCGTCGTTCATTTAATGCAATTATTCTTCCTCATTACCTCCCTCCGAGTTTTCTGCCGGGGGTCAAAAAGGGCCACTCCATCTGAAGGAACACTTCAGGAAAGCGCGGCGCGTGGAGAATAACGGGGACTGGCGTAGCGAAAAAGGCGGACGCGCTCCAACGGGACGGGCGCACACCCACCTCCACCACGTCCCAGTGGTGGGTGAACTGCTCCAGGGGGGTGGAGTACAGGCTGAGGGGCGAGAGGGGTGACGGGGGCAGCACGCTGTCATCACCGGCCAGCTGCAGGGTGTTGAGCTCGTCCGAGGAAAAGCCTGTGTCATCAGGGCGAGTCCAGCCATTCAAGCTCAGTTAGACAGAACTGCATATTAACATCACTTAACACCACCACAAATATACACTCAATAATTATTTACCGCTACAATTTAGTCAGATATTTACCGAAGCAATTCAGGTTAAACACCTCCAGGATACAGCAGCAGAGCCCGTGCTAGGATTCTGAACATACAACCTACTGGTAGTGGTCCAATGCCTTAATACCGATAAACCAGCTGCTTCAGAGACCCACCCGTCAGCGTGGAGAACAGGAAGCTGAAGTAGTCCACGTCGCTCACAGCCACTTCCTGTTTCTCAGCCACCCAGCCACTCAGAGAGGACCTGCAGCAGAATCAGTTAGGGGAGAAGCGTCGGATCAGGAAGTGAACCCGCACTTTTATGGAATTAAATTATGGACCCGCAGACGTGCAGGCTTTAAAGGGAGTGCACAATACATTAGTGCAGCAACTCACCATTCACGGTGCAAAAATTGCACGACGGACGAGAGTGGTAAAATCAAGTAAGAACACACATTTAAATGTAGAAAATACATTTTCACCGTCTCATGGAGCTGCAGCACAGTTTTTTTATTACTTTAACCATACCAACCACAGAAAAACCAACGGTAGTATTCCGCAACTTTGTTCCGTCACCAACAGAACACATCTTAGGTATGTGTATCAGACCATCTGGCCCCATTCGATATCCTCAGTTCTCGTGCGCATAGCACCAATAACGTTTATCCGAAATTAAATTAAACGTTTGAAAGACTGATTCAATTATTTAGGCAGTTTGCTCTTGGCCAATGCGGCCATGTGTATGGACTGCCATGGACTGTGCCGTATATTGCCAATGATATAGATTATTAAATATGATTTTTTAACACAGCGGTCTGACTCATCAGTATGCAGTCGCACGCTCGCCCCTGCCCGTCTCGCGCGCTTCAGCGGACTTAGCTAAAAGATTATAGCCCGGCGAAATTCAGCGAGGAACGTAGCATTCCACGCGTGACATAACGGTGAAAACGCTTCTGCTAAGAATAAAAGGGATCCTCCAAGGTCCCCAGACATCTGATATCTGTATATGACGAGTTTACATTTGATTAGCTTTCTGCCATTATAAAACACACCCCTCTCCCTCCCTTCCTCGAGCTGTTATAAATCTCCCCCATTACTCAACACCTGTCCTCGCGGACCATGCCTGAACGTCTGGGCCAAACCAGCGCTCCTCAGATCAATGGGCCCTTTCCCCTTAGCCCCGGTTCTGTTGGTGCCGGTACCTCCAGCGTCGTCCCGGTTCCCTCGCACGGATTGATCCTTGCTCAGATCCGCACGCTCACTTACTATTCTCCCATACACTCAGAGTGATAGGAAAGCCTAATCGTTTAGCAGAAACCACAGGAAAAAAGGAGAAACTACAACTCAGGTGGCTACCATGGTTACACAGCCGCAGCTGCCCTGACGGTGAGGAGAACGGTCTTCAGTGTTCTCTTTAGTGTCGACCTTCTGTGCAGGGCGAATTAACACGTGCGGTTTGCGTTATTTACATGGAAAGTCTATGGGGTGTGAATTTAACTAATCCAAAAGAATCTCCTGCAGTCTGGAGATGGAGGTGAAGTTCGCTCTGTTGGTTCGTAGAGCCAATCTCAAGCGCAGTATACAGTGAAACTTAAAAAAAAAAAAAAGAAATTTAATGATGGGTAGACTTGTACCAGCAACCTTTCAACTACAAGCCTTGTCTCCTTAACCACTACACCGCCAGCTGCATTATGGGAAAATTATGGAGTGATCCGGTGAGCGACTATCCTGCACTGGAGAAGAAGGGTTTGAGGACGTCCCAGCTAACTCGTTCCAACCCTGACGTAGCGGATGCTAACCCAGAGCACCGTGCTACGCTTACAGCGTCACACCAGGTCCCTGTGTGCAAGAAGATTTTAACCTCCATGCCACCTACTGGCAGACACGGTAATGACAGTCGAGCATAAACACAGTAAAACTTTTGATTTTGTTGCTACAAATACCGCTACAGATATGGTAGAGAGGAAACGCAAGTTAATCAAGCCACGTTTGAGTAAATTTAGAACCTGGTTAGGTGCCGTTCGCAGAATGCCTGGCAGACAAGGACACCACTCTGTTTCTAATGATGCCCATCCGTTAGTCAACGCCCACACAAAACTGGGTCACGGCGGGCCTTGGGTTTTTTCCCCCCCCTTTACGTTTATTACATTTTTGCAGGCGTAATTGAGAGCGTGGTCTGAAGAGGGATTTACATAACAGGGCCTGGGACACATGCCGATTGGCTGATATCCGCTACAGGCTCGTCAGAACCCAAAAAAAAGACTTCTTTGTGCTTTCAAAGAGACTCTTTCATGCTTCCCCCCTCCCCCTCCGGCTACCAGCTAGCATCACCCAGACCGCCCCTCCGGGCTGAGGTTTTATAACAGTGACCCTGCAACACGGGCAGGGTATGGCGTGGGGGTCACCGCCGGCGGGCGGCACACTTTGTCCGGGCCGATGTAGCGCAAACGGCGTAGCGGGGACAAATTCTGTGGCGTCTCGATCGCCGATGAACCGCCCCATTCATCAAGGGCACATTCCGATACTCTCCTAACGAGGAGGAATGTCAGACGTATGAGGATATGAAACAGGAAAGGCCTGAGAGAGAGTGTGTCTGCCCTCTGGGAAAGCTCCTTTCTGTCCGGGTCTCTTTCAGAATCCACCGCTTCCCTGCCGTTGGACGGGCGTGCTCCACCCGCAACCGCGGTTTTAAACACTTCTCCTGCCTCCGTGCCAACCCAGAAACACACCAACAGATCCAGGGTGACCTCACGGCGTAGGGCGGCGGGGAGAGGGCCCAGACGAGGGAGCGCCGGATGATATCACATGGGCTCCCCTGCTGTGTCTGGCCGCCTTTCCCCATTGCTACATACAGAAAGCCAGCCTGTGTCTGGTCACCAGGTCAGAATGCACACACTACAGTGTTCCGTTTCCACAGTTCTGCATCAACACCCACACACGCGCCACAGAAGAACTCAAGAGCTCCTGCGGCCGTGGTGGAGGGGAAGGAGAACGCTGCCATCCAACTGTGGTTCGGTCCGCTGTCGTCTCACTCTGGCCGGCGCCTCGTGGCCCAGAGAAAACCCACTTCCTCAAAACCCTTCAGTAACCCTTCCCCCAGGGCACTTGGGCTCCCCCGCGTTAGATCAGACGCAGACTCCAGCGGGGCAGGGCGGGGCGGGGCTCGGCGCCTGTAGCGTGGAACACAAAAACCCACGCTGGCTGCAGATACCAGAGATAAAGCGGCACGGAGAGGCCGATCTTCGAACCGAAGACCAAAACGACACGTAGCGTAGCCTAGCGCACACAGAGCTCCCCGCTAGCAGAAACACGCCTGCCAGCTGACGCTAACGTGTGAGGTGTGAATGACAGGAAACCAAGATGCAATCAATCTTTGGAGTCATGCCCTACACCACCCAAAACCCGGCATGCAGATGTTAAACAAACTGCGTTACGCTCAGCGGATGTCACTTGTGTTAAAAGCCTCGCGGTGCGCACTGGACACGGACTCAAAACGCCACTAACCGAGCGTTTCTTTAGCTGACCAGGGATCAAACAGGCCCCGCGCACCGTACCACAGCGCAGCCGGCTTGGCAGTGCACACAAAGACCAGAGCCTTTACACAACACCATAAACGTCAGGGCCGGTTAGAGGAGCCCCAACTCTCGGAGGCCGTGAGGGAGTGCTTTGTTGAGGCCCATTAGGACTCAACAAGTGCGTCCAGTCACAAGTGCGTCCAGTCACAGCGCTAATGGGAGCAATTGGGGAAACAAGGGCCCGTTTGCGCTCGGGCATTGATCCCACGCCATGCCCGCCTTCACTCCCTGATTGGACCAAATGACTTGATTCCATTAGCAGGAGAAATGTGGCGGCTCCTGTCTCCTCTCGGTAAGCGGGGACGACTGGCCCTTCTCCTAAACTCTACAGACAGCCGAGGAGCTCCCGCCCGAGTATCAGAGGGCGAGCACGCGCCCCGAGGCCTTGGCCTCCTGGCTCACTGCGCTTCCCATCCAACCTGAAAGGTTCACGTCCCAAACCGTTAAGTGAGGATCTGGACGGCGGGGGTACTCCCCACGGCGACGGGTTACCTGGTGTGCACGAGGCGGACCAACGAGGCAGCCAGGCTGGGGGACACCCGTCCCCTGGTGCAGCAGCGGCTCAGGCTGGAGAGCACGTCAGGTGGCAGCCGGGGCAGGAAGTACACCAGCTGGACCAGGCGCTGCTGGGACTCGGCGGGCAACAGCACCACGCTGCCCTCCTGTGGGTCTGCAAGAAACACGCGTGCGCTCGTCACCAGCACGTAGGAACCCAAGGAACCCAATGACATGCACCAGATTTTAACGTTCCGTTTACCTATCCTGAATTGATTTTTCTTTAAAGCCCAGAACGGGCAAGTCACCGTGAAACCGTGGCTGAAAAAAGGTACTGAACCGAAAGCTGCGAAGCGCAAAGTAAAACCTACAGCTATAGAGCAGGACGCAAAACTCAAAGCGATTCAAACCGAAACAAACTCGGAACTCTGAGTGCAGCCATGGCGGCGAACCACACTTGGAATTGTGGTCCATGGCGGCTATTCGCACAGCCGAAAAAAGAAAAGCATTCCTGTCATTTTTATAACGATGAATTACGACTTTCAAAGGCGGCCTCATGGAAATTCCTACACAAAAAGGACCTATTAAAGGCAAGAGACCAAAAGGTTTACATCATGGACAAAAAGAATCCAAACTTTAAAAAAAACAACTAAATAAAACAGGGAGTAATAGTCACACATCTTAGAGGAAAGAAGGCTGTGTCATGTTTTTGTCCTGCTACGGACACGCTTTATAAGTTAAAGGCAGGAATTCGTTGCACTTTCCGAAGTGCATCCTTAACACAACAGTGGAGAGAGAGCGCCCCCTCGTGGCCAACCTGAAGCGCCACAACTGCTCCAGATTACCAGCCCACGATGAGACGGAGACGGAGAAGGAGACACAGGACTCAGGGCTACTTCCCTCCCCCCCCGCCCGCTTTAATGATCACAGATAGAGACAAATTACTCGCTTACGCACATTGCTGAGGTCACAGCCCAGGAGACAAAAGGCGCCTTGTGACGGCCGGTGCACTTATATCACACAACCCCCCCTGCCTCTGTATCAGACCATCAGCTCTACGCGAAGAGGACTCTGGCGGTTGTGTAAACCCGGGACACGTGAGGTGAGTTCGGAGCGCATTCCTCCTCCTGTGGTTTAACCAACGGCTCCATCCAGCCGTCTCCCGATCCCCACCCATTTCCCACGCGCACTCCTTCAGTCATCACAGGGTTAACCTCGTAGGGCGGCGCTCGGGGCCCAAACCAATTAACTCAGCCCGGGTCAGTTCGGGAGAGTGAAGAAGCGTGCCCAGCTCCTAGGCCAGAGTTCGGAGGAGGGTTATCCTCGACCAGCCACACACAAAAATGAATCCATTAGCTGATGGTGTCGCCTACGGATACCCTACTGGGTGCGCATAATGACAGCCCAGAGTGTCCTGTGATGCCCTTTTCTTTACAGCTCATTTGATAAAAGCATTCATTATACAACAACTCTTTTTTGAATAGATTAAACTCTGGTCTTCAACAGTCCAGTTCCCCAATTACTCGGTCACAAAAAAAAGTGAAAAAATGTTCACCTTAAATGCTTGGGTAAAACTTATTTTAAATCGAAAACCATCAAAAATAAGGAGTGGCACACTGAGGTAAGCAGCAACTATTTTAAAAAAATCGCCTCCTGCCCCCCTCAGGTAGCCGGGAGCATAGACCAGAAAAGCTACTGGAAACGTTTATCTGTGGTGAGGCTGGTGGAACCCAAGCTACAAGTCTTGCCCTGGCTGGTGGGTGAGCTCTTCATGTCATCTACTGTTAAACCAAGGTTACAAGTGAGAGCTCTTCATGTCATCTACTGTTAAACCAAGGTTACAAGTGAGAGCTCTTCACGTCATCTACTGTTAAACCAAGGTTACAAGTGACAGCTCTTCACGTCATCTACTGTTAAACCAAGGTTACAAGTGAGAGCTCTTCACGTCATCTACTGTTAAACCAAGGTT